>JAMPIV010009670.1:65000-100000 GCA_024509875.1 Oreohelix idahoensis
GAACATGTGAATGTATGATGGGGTCGTCCTGTAAGAACAGGTGAGTGTCAGATGGAGTCGTCCTGTAAGAACATGTGAATGTTTGATGGAGTCGTCCTGCAAGAACATGTGAGTGTTTGATGGAGTCGTCCTGCAAGAACATGTGAGTGTTTGATGGAGTCGTCCTGCAAGAACATGTGAGTGTTTGATGGAGTCGTCCTGTAAGAACATGTGAATGTTTGATGGAGTCGTCCTGCAAGAACATGTGAATGTTTGATGGAGTCGTCCAGTAAGAACATGTGAATGTTTGATGGAGTCGTCCTGTAAGAACATGTGAATGTTTGATGGAGTCGTCCTGTAAGAACATGTGAGTGTTTGATGGAGTCGTCCTGCAAGAACATGTGAGTGTTTGATGGAGTCGTCCTGCAAGAACATGTGAGTGTTTGATGGAGTCGTCCTGCAAGAACATGTGAGTGTTTGATGGAGTCGTCCTGCAAGAACATGTGAATGTTTGATGGAGTCGTCCTGTAAGAACATGTGAATGTTTGATGGAGTCGTCCTGTAAGAACATGTGAATGTTTGATGGAGTCGTCCTGTAAGAACATGTGAATGTTTGATGGAGTCGTCCTGCAAGAACATGTGAATGTTTGATGGAGTCGTCCTGTAAGAACATGTGAATGTTTGATGGAATCGTCCTGCAAGAACACGTGAGTGTTTGATGGAGTCGTCCTGCAAGAACATGTGAGTGTTTGATGGAGTCGTCATGCAAGAACATGTGAATGTTTGATGGAGTCGTCCAGTAAGAACATGTGAATGTTTGATGGAGTCATCCTGTAAGAACATGTGAATGTTTGATGGAGTCGTCCTGTAAGAACATAAGAATGTTTGATGGAGTCGTCCTGCAAGAACATGTGAGTATTTGATGGAGTCGTCCTGCAAGAACATGTGAGAGTTTGATGGAGTCGTCCTGCAAGAACATGTGAATGTTTGATGGAGTCGTCCAGTAAGAACATGTGAATGTTTGATGGAGTCGTCCTGCAAGAACATGTGAATGTTTGATGGAGTCGTCCAGTAAGAACATGTGAATGTTTGATGGAGTCGTCCTGTAAGAACATGTGAATGTTTGATGGAAGTCGTTCCTAAGAACATGTGAATGTTTGATGAGTCGTCCTGTAAGAACATGTGAATGTTTGTTTGATGGAGTCGTCCTGCAAGAACATGTGAGTGTTTTGATGCAAGGAGTCGTCCAAGCATTGTGTAAATGTTTGAAAGAACATGTGAGTGTTTGATGGAGTCGTCCTGCAAGAACATGTGAGTGTTTGATGGAGTCGTCCTGCAAGAACATGTGAATGTTTGATGGAGTCGTCCAGTAAGAACATGTGAATGTTTGATGGAGTCGTCCAGTAAGAACATGTGAATATTTGATAGAGTCGTCCTGTAAGAACATGTGAATGTTTGATGGAGTCATCCTGTAAGAACATGTGAATTTTTGATGGAGTCGTCTAGTAAGAACATGTGAATGTTTGATGGAGTCGTCCTGTAAGAACATGTGAACGTTTGATGGAGTCGTCCTGTAAGAACATGTGAGTGTTTGATGGAGTCGTCCTGTAAGTACATGTGAACGTTTGATGGAGTCGTCCTGTAAGAGCATGTAAATGTTAGATGGAGTCGTCCTGTAAGAACATGTGAGTGTTTGATGGAGACGTCCTGTAAGAACATGTGAATGTTTGATGGAGTTATCCTGTAAGAACATGTGAGTGTTTGTGTACACGCACAAGGATGAGTAGTTCTTTGTGTGTATGTACAAAGATGAGTAGTTCTTTATGTACGTGTACAAAGATGAGTAGTTCTTTTTGTACGTGTACAAATATGAGTAGTTTGTTATGTACATGTACAACGATGAGTAGTTCTTTGTGTACATGTATAAAAATGATTGGTGCTTTGTGTACATGTACAAAAATGAGTAGTTCTTTGTGTACATGTACAAAGATGAGTAGTTGTGTGTGTATATGTACAAAGATGAGTAGTTGTGTGTGTACATGTTCAAAGATAAGTTGCTGTGTGTGTACATGTACAAAGATGAGTATTTCTTTGTCTATGTACAAAGGTTAGCACCAGTAATATTGCGCGCACACAGATGAGTAGTTGTGTGTACATGTACACAGATGAGTAGTTGTGTGTACATGTACACAGATGTGTAGTGGTGTGTGTGCTTGTACACAGATGACTAGTTGTGTGTACATGTACACAAGTGAGTAGTTGTGTGTACATGAACAAAGATGATTTGTTGTGTATGTACATGTACAAAGATGAGTAGTTGTGTGTGTACATGTGCAAAGACGAGTAGTTGTGTGTGTACATGTACACAGATGAGTAGTTGTGTGTACATGTACAAAGATGAGTAGTTTTGTGTTCATGGACAAAGATGAGTATTTGTGTGTACATGTACAAAGGTGAGTAGTTGTGTGCATAATATATAAAGTTGAGTAGTTGTGTGCGTACATGTACAAAGGTGAGTAGTTGTGAGCGTACACGTACAAAGGGGAGTAGTTGTGTGCGTCCATGTACAAAGATGAGTAGTTGTGTGCGTACATGTACAATGGTGAGCAGTTGTGTGCGTACATGTACAAATGTGAGCAGTTATGTGCGTACGTGTACACAGGTGAGTAGTTGTGTGTACATGTATAAAGATGAATAGTTGTGTGTACATGTGCAAAGATGAGCAGTTGTGTGTGTATATGTATAAAGATGATTAGTTGTGTGTGTACATGTACAAAGATACGTAGTTGTGTGTGTACATGCACAAAAATGAGTAGTTGTGTGTACATGTACAACGATGAGTAGTTGTGTGTGTACATGTACAAAGGTGAGTAGTTGTGTGTGTACATGTACAAAGATGAGTAGTTGTGTGTGTACATGTACAAAGGTTATGTAGCAGATATTTGATATTATCAAAACATTAGACACTCCTTGTTGGTGATAATAAATCACATTTGTTAGGCGCGGCACAGCTTTGCGGAGATATCGCAGGTAAAACTCATTTTGGTCTTCTTAGATTTCGCGTAGAGCTCAAGCAACAGATAACAAGATTACTCGTCTGTGCAACACATTTTGGACAGACACGAAGGACATAATCGTTTCTAGTCCGACTTTCACGTAGACATTACTTTATCTGAAAGTAATATGTTGTTACATCTGAAACACATTTGTCGTATGAGTTTACAGACGTGTTGGTGAGTTTGAACACCAGGCGTAGGAAGTTTTATTACCATATATGGGAGACATGACCTTTGCATCACGCGCAAAATTATTCCATGTCTGAATATTTTGAAATTAATCCACCCAACAAGCATGTTTGAAATGATTGGAGCCCTGAGTAGTTTCATAACAAACAGATGCGGGGGTACGAAAGGCAATATAACCGGACCTTTTCGCAGTTTTAATTCACTATGAGAAATCGCTTGCCAAGACTACAAGCAGACCTTGCCAGAAGTTAGAATTCAGAATTTCCATTTATCAGACCGGACTTTGTGGATCATTCTTGAATTACTTAGAGCCCAGGAAAACCATTTTCATAAGGAACCGGAATCGGAGGAAACTGAAACACACGGAGTCATAGAGGGAATTATCTTATAAAAGTAACGACCACAAGTACACGTGTAAGAGGCCAAAGCCAGTGCCTTTATTCATCTGAGCAAAAAGTCTGTTAGCCAGGATTGGCGTAAGTTGTCATTTTACATTCTACATTTTTCATTACTAACATGTGAACTAATATCTATATATTACCATGTGAATATTAATGTGTGAAAATCGCTACTAGATGTCCAAGTCATTTGAGGCTGGCAACCTCAGCGTATAGAATGATGATTTCATGAACCACCACTGCAAGAGGCTGGTGACTGCTTTATTGCTAGTTTCTTAAAGAGAACTAAAAGCATAAGTAGTCCCAAGTTCCATATGGAGCAGGGAGGTAAAGATGAAAGAAATGATGTACATTCTAAGTATAATATTTACATGTTCAGACTAGTGTAAATGTCTATGTAAACATATGCACTTTAAAATTAATGACAATTTCTAACTTTTCAACAAGTGTAGATATAAATGAAAACATATTCAATTTATATTGTGAACACTTTTCAGTCAGTGGAGATGTAAATGTAAACATATTCTATCTGTACTGTTAACCGTTTCATTTAAATTTAAAATAAAGATAAAGCTATTCAATTTAATTGTAAAGAAAGTTTTCTCTCGAGGGATTAAGTTTAATTCTCATCCAGGGTAAATTCTGAGTAGATGGGATTGTGGAATAGGAGAAAGCGGACACATAAGTATGAGTCGGGAAACGCAACACTCAGTAGTGCGTTTCGTTTCTATTCTTTTACCATAGTTGTCGGTGGTGGTACTAGTTGAGGGTACTATCTCTGGAACAAGAAGGGAACAGTGGCCTGAGCTTTAAGACGACGGACCAACTTTGTAGAAACTCCCTGACACTTCTGGGAACGTGCTACGCCTTACATCCTTGACCAGCGACGAGAGTTATCAGTAATCAGTCTACCAAGAACCAACCCATAAGCTGGAGCAGAACCTACCAGTGGCAGATAAGTGAAACCTATAAGCTGCCACGAGAACACCTTTATACATTTTTATCCCATCACAACCGTGATGATACCTTTCTGAAAAAAGATTATTCATTCTTTTAAACCCTTGTTAAAACTAAATGATTATTAAATTTGTTATTTGTAATTATGCTAATTTAATTTCGATTTAATCAATTTAAATGTACTGCATATTTGTCTCAGTCATTTTAATAAATACACTCTAAATAGAGCTATACCATAATAATAAGAATTCCACTGAGTAAATCAGTGTGGGGGCTTGACGAGCTAAAATTAATAAATTGCTTAATCCTTCACAAAAGTTGTCGGCAGATCATAGAGTTAACGTGCTCAGCCAATGCAGCATTGTTCTTGCTTTTCTGGATATATTGTGAAAACTGTCTTGAGATAGAAGCATCATTATCATTCTATCTACAACTCTGCCAAGAGTAATCTTGTGCGAAGGTAGACACCTTTGAAGGCCCATAGTAGATACTCTTGAGTTTTAGCCACTGTTGGTCCACTACTGCAAAGCAGGGGAGGGAACCCGTGATAATCGGAACCTGGCAGCGGTCACGCTCCAGTCTACCCAGTTATATATATATATATATTAGAGAGAGAGAGGGAGAGGGGAGAGAGGGAGAGGTAGAGAGGGAGAGGGAGAGAGAGGGAGAGGGAGAGAGAGAGGGAGGGAGAGGGAGGGAGAGGGAGAGAAGGAGAGGGATAGACAGGGAGGGGGAGAGGGGGAGAGTGAGAGAGATGGAGAGTGATAGAGAGGGAGGGAGAGGGAGGGAGAGGTGAGGGAGAGAGGGAGAGGGATAGGGGAGGGAGAGGGAGAGAGAGGGAAAGAGAGGGAGAGAGGGAGAGGGAGAGAGAGAGGGAAAGGGAGAGGGAGAGAGGAGAGAGAGAGAGGGAGGGAGGGAGGGAGAGGGAGAGGGAGAGGGAGAGAGAGGGAGAGGGAGAGAGGGAGAGGGAGAGGGAGAGAGAGAGAGAGAGAGAGAGAGAGAGAGAGAGAGAGAGAGAGAGAGAGAGAGAGAGAGAGAGAGAGAGAGAGAGAGAGAGAGAGAGAGAGAGAGAGAGAGAGAGAGAGAGAGAGAGAGAGAGAGAGAGAGAGAGAGAGAGAGGAGAGAGAGGAGAGAGAGAGAGAGAGAAGAGAGAGAGAGAGAGAGAGAGAGAGAGAGAGAGAGAGAGAGAGAGAGAGAGAGAGAGAGAGAGAGAGAGAGAGAGAGAGAGAGAGAGAGAGAGCAGTGTCGGTAACTGTAATGCTGAAGAGCCAGAATAATACAGATCTGGATTACCTAAGAGTAATTTTCAACAAATTCTGTCAGCGATTCAAAAGAGTAGTGGGACAGTGGATGCCTTATTATTGCTAAATGCCCGGAAATTTTAAGAGGCTCACGTATTGGCGAAGGATGGAAAGCTACCTCGGCCTGATACAAGCATAACTTTCGAAGAGGCGAAGAGTGTTATCAGATACAGAAACAAATGCGATGTAGAGGCACCACAAAATATTGTGCATAGTACCAGCTCAGCAGAAGTGAACAAGTGATAATCTTCAGACTCCGTACAGGCCACAACAGATTGAGATACTATCTACTCAACAAGCTAAAGATAGGAACTACTAATGAGTGTAACTGTGGCACCAATAAAATGACAGCTGAACCTCTACTTCAAAGATGCCCAACATATGAGGAACAGAGAAAGCGCATATGGCCATCACCAGTACCATTCCTGGAGAAACTGTTGGAATAGCCTCAAGTTAACCAAAGATTTCTTTGAACATTTTCAAGTTGACATCCGCGAATCTACGAAGAAGACAGTGAATAAGAATAGGAAAAAGAAGAAGGAGAAAAAGAAGAAGAAAATAGAAGAAGAAGAAGAAAGTGGCAAAGGTTTACCTTTATTAGTAACATAGAAATATATCAAATATAACTTACCCGAAAGCTATTAACATAATGTTGAATGCTGAATTAACACAAAAGACTCGAGTTCAATTCGATTTGATAAATCCAAATAAAACAAATACAATGTTTGAACTGATACAAAAGACATTTGGTTTTGATTAAACGTGAGTGGCAGTGGGACATGATTGAATCAATAATTAACCTTTGCGGGTATCCATACATTTACGTGTGTGTATGTCAGTGCGCATGTGTGTGACCTGATGGCCTTTTAAATATGCAGGCTTGTGTGAGAAGGCGCGTGGGGGAGGGGGGGAGGGAGGGTTTATTCGCGTGTGAAAACGTGATCGTTTAGAGAAAGTGGAGATTAGGACAGCTCTGATCAGTAGATTTTTTTTTACTTAATGAAACCATGAAAATTAAACAAGGCAAGAGAAGCGTTCACTGCATTCGGAAATATATGGAAGTCAAAAGCAATCAAGTTCAACACAAAAATTCAGAATATACAACTCAAATGTCAAATCAGTCTTATTGTATGGCTGTTAAACATGGAGAACAACAAAAACAACAACCATAAAGTTACAACTTCCATAAATGGGTGCTTGTGTAGAGCAGAAGGATTGAAATGGTGTGACAAGCTGACTAATGTGGAACTTATGACAAGAACTGGACAAGTGCCAGCGGAACAAAAAGTTAGAAGAAGACGCTGGAAATGTAAAGGGCACTCATTGAAGAAACTTGTTGATAGCATCACAAGGCAGTCCTTGTTATGATGTCCTCAGACTAAGAGGGGCAGAGGTAGCCGAAAACACACGGACACGACAACTATCGACACAAATGATGATGATAAGGAAGACAGGGAACGATCTGCAGCTGATGGCAGGGACGGGAAAACCTGCAGCTGATGGCAGGGACGGGAAAACCTGCAGCTGATGACAGGGACGGGAAAACCTGCAGCTGATGGCAGGGACGGGAAAACCTGCAGCTGATGGCAGGGACGGGAAAACCTGCAGCTGATGGCAGGGACGGGAAAACCTGCAGCTGATGGCAGGGACGGGAAAACCTGCAGCTGATGGCAGGGACGGGAAAACCTGCAGCTGATGGCAGGGACGGGAAAACCTGCAGCTGATGGCAGGGACGGGAAAACCTGCAGCTGATGGCAGGGACGGGAAAACCTGCAGCTGATGGCAGGGGCGGGAAAACCTGCAGCTGATGGCAGGGACGGGAAAACCTGCAGCTGATGGCAGGGACGGGAAAACCTGCAGCTGATGGCAGGGACGGGAAAACCTGCAGCTGATGGCAGGGACGGGAAAACCTGCAGCTGATGGCAGGGACGGGAAAACCTGCAGCTGATGGCAGAGACTGGAAAACCTGGCATAAACATGTTGAATACCTATTCTCCCTGAGGAGCGGATTAGAAATCATGATTGTGAAATCATGATTTTGAAATCATGATTGTGAAATCATGAAAACGTTCCAACTATACCCAATCAGTTACAGAAACAACAGCCATCTTTACTAGATCATGCAAAAGGTAAAAACATCGAATTCGCAAATTTAAATACTCGCAACAGCGATATAGTGCGCCTAATAACTGCTAAAGAGAGACTTGTACACAAAAAAGCAACAGACAATGGATTTATACATACAAACTCGACAAACAAAGAAACTGTACACCCATACATAAAAAAGGACTTGTAAGGACAACACACGCACATAAAAAAGACTTTATTCACGCAAATATGACAAGTAACTAACTGGTACGTAGAAACATAACAAACAAATAACTTGCACGAAGAAATGTCAAAAGTTATGGGTTGGCACACATTAGGAGGCAGAGAAGAAAGATACAAACAAGATTTATTACGTACTATTATGTACAAAAACAAGAAGTTTAGGACTGTTACAAAATAGTCGTCTAAATTTGTTCGTCCTTGTTTTAGTTGTCTTCGATCCTCTCCGTCGGGTTACTCGACCATCCCTTCTCCTGCACTTTCTTTCATTATTTTGGTTACTCTTTCATTGATCAAGATTATCGTAACTCGTCATTCACAACCCTGTTGACTTGACTACATGACATGTTATCCTTTTTTTCACGGGGCAGACATCGCTAACCAGACGGATTAAAAGTCTATATTTCGCGACATTCTTATTGTTACGCCGGTCGAGAGATAACAGTGTAATATTCTTCACCCCATATGGCATCTGGCAACAAACCCAGACTTGTGTTTGGGAATGTCAATAACGAATGTTTGATTCGGGGACGTGGCTTGCAGATAATTGCCACAAAACCATGCTACTACGGGTGTTCCAATCTGGATAACAGGTGTATTTGAAGATAAGATGTTAATTTTGCAGTGAAATACGAGAAATGATAGAACACTTCCGGTAGATGACATTGTTGTAATAAACAACTACAAGAAAGCAACTTTCTGGAAGAGATTATCAGTGATAATAAGGGATAAATCGGTGATGTAATGATTTTTGTAAACATGACTAGTAACGCGAAAGTGGTAAGAGTTTATATGGCCATTGGAGTACGTTCAAATGAGTTTGAAAATAACATGTAAGGGCGATATCTTATGTTATCAGACGCTTGATGCTAAACTGAACTATTTGTGACCGCTTGGCATACACTACAATTAATACGTGTTAAAAACTACATATAATGAGAATAACAACGTTAAAAGCAGTTAAGACATTTGTGCACAAAATACAGTGTCATGACAAGTTCACGGCTTCGGGAAAGCTGTCCCAGAACAACAAAATAGTAAGTGCCTGTTTATTGAATAGAAAAATTTGAGAGAAGTTGCAAGTCATGGGTTTTTCCGTTGCTAAAGTCGAAATAACAGAATGTCGTGTGCAAAAAAGTCGAAAAGCTGAGAAGAGCGTGTGCAAATGTTGATGTTTGGTGCCGAGTGAAAAATAAAGCATCGTGTGAAAATTGGCGGGAAAAAAGAGTGGGCAGTATATAAAGAGGAGACTTGGGCGATTGACAGGGATCCAGGGCTGGTACAGATTTTAGGAGTCGTTAGGCGAGAGGATTTTTACAGAACTTTGTCTATGAGATTATCAAGACAAGTTGTTTTTTTTTTAACTTGACAAGTTTGTCAAGTTAGACCAGTATATTTTAAGTAGACAAGTTTGTGTTTTACTCTATTAGATAGATTATTCCTGTGGATTTCCATTTTCATTTTGTTTTGGATATTCACTACTTTGGGTAAGAAAGAAATAAGTGCTTCATTACACTGACTAACAAAAAAAAAACTTTTTTTTTCTTTCTCTAACATTTCTATGTTTTTCTGGTCAATTTTAATGTGCTGTTTTTAAATCTGCAAACCGTTTTTCTCTATCAGGTCAGGATCTCTAGAAATACGCAATTGAAGTTTTTTAACAACACATACAGTATTACAACATCATTCGTACAAGAAGTATAACAGTTATGTAGGCTTGAATTTCTTTGCAGTCGACTTTCGTCGGTGAATGGCATGTGGTACATCGCGATGAAGCATCCAACAATAATCGGCAAGCATGGTCACACTCCACCGTCCTTGATAACGTGACTCCATTACGGCGATATCTTGATGGAATCGTTCTCCATGTTCATCGCTGACTTCGCCAAGGTTGTCAGGGAAAAAGTCAAGATGCGAATCGAGCAAATGGATTTTGAAGGACATGTTACAGCCCATAATTCTGTATGCATCGATGCACTGCTTAACAATATGCAACATAGTCGACAGATTTGTGATTTCCCAGAAAGTTATCGACGATCGATTTGAATGTCATCCATGCGCGAAGTTCACTACCATGTAACAAGTTCTTGAATTGTTTGTTTGCAATAACTTTCCTAATCTGAGGTCCTACAAAGATACCTTCCTTTATCTTTGCATCGCTAACTTGCGGAAACTTTTCTCGAAGATAAGTGAAAGCTTTGCTCGTTTTATCTAACGCTTTTACAAAATTCTTCATAAGACCCAACTTTATATGTAACAGTGGTAAAATGAAGCTGTCTTTGTTAACTAATGGCTCGTGTATTACATTTTTATGCCCGAGCTGCATACGATCCCGGATAGGCCACACCTTTCTTGCATAATGTTCCTGTCTGTTGCGGCTGTCCCATTCACATCGGAAGCAACAAAATTTAGTATACCCAGTCTGCATGCCCGTGAGAATTGCAATGACCTTTAGGTCTCCACAAATCCGCCATTGGTAGTCATTGTACTTTATTTTTCCAAACGTATAGCCATATTGTCATAAGTTTCTTTCATATGAACAGAGTAGGCGACTGGAATTGATGAAAAAAAAATTTCTGTTATGCAATAACACGGCTTTTAGACTAGTCTTGGAAGAATCGATGAAAAATCGCCATTCGTTGACTATGTGTGCTCATGACCGTTTACATCTTTGTAATAGCAAATGTCATCATCCATCTCAAAGTATTGAACAAGTTCTCTGTATCTATGACGAAATTTAGATATCGGAGTATTGGGCGCTAAAAGATTCCATTCTTTGAGTCGCGAACCGAGTAATTCCGCATGTCCTTTGATAAGAGCGAGAATCACGTATTAGATCTGAAAGTTCTGAATGGTTAATTAAGTAAACACCATCATTCACCGGTATGTAATCTGAGTCAGAATTAGTTTCTAAAGCAGGTAAACTATCACTTTCTGATGGTTCATTCACGTCCAGCGGATATTGTTCTGGTGGTACTTGGATCGGACACGTGATTGGATCATGAGGCACTGGTTTCGAAACCGATTCAATATTTGGATAAACCACAGACTTTCTAGTTTTAAAAGTGAAACCATGGATATTTGTCAAGCAGAAGTAACAATCAGTAGTGTGATTTGTATGTTCACGCCATATTACTGGCACTCCAAAAGGTATCGACTTATGCTTCGGAGATTTTCATAACCAACCTGCCAATGTATCGAACAAACTGCATTTGGCTTCCAAGATTTATTTGCATCATCAACTTTCGAATCGAAATAAAGTTCATATGCTTTCTTTAGTAATGGTGTAAAGTTTTTCTGGTCAACACGATCGGTAAAACATCCGCACACGTAACAGAACAGATCAGCCGAATTTCTACAACTTCTAGAAGCCATATTTTGCTCAGAATTATTTCAAAATACAGTAACTATTTGAAAAATCGCGTAACATATGTCATGCATCTTTTAGCAGTATAAAAAGTAGAATTATGTTGCTTTTTATTAATTTTTAATAAGTTATATAGTAAAAATGAAACGGAGCAAATAACTGTTTCCCAAAAATATATTTATTCACAAATATCTTAAGAACCCGACGTGATAGAGATAAACGGATTTCAGATTTGAAATCAGCGCAAGAAACTGACCTAAGAACACTTATTCTTATATAAGAAAGAAAAATGTTGTTTGTCAGTGTTATTGTGTCAATAACATTGCTGTTCCAATCACGTTAATAAACTATATTTTATTTTTTCTACATTGCTGAGTTTTCGTTGGAACATTACAGTTGGATACTTTGACATAACCACTATACAAGACATTGCTTTTCACTAACCATAAAAAAAGGTACGAACGAACTCTGGGAAGGAAGAATAAAACAAGGTCAAGAATAACCAACTCAGGCGGACAGACCTGTAACGACTTGAACCAAGAAACGTACAAGAGTTAGCGCTTTTCAAAATATTTACCTGCGGTCAACCATTAACTGAAACTGACCCGGTCAGCTGACCGACATACACACATTCTTTCATTGATGCCGTAAACACAGCTACGGCTACACAATACTATTTGATGCCGCGACCTGCGCCCAATTAGCTGCACGGTCACACTTTACTACTTGGCACCGTGACCAACCCTTTTTCGTTAGTTCTTCCTCTTCTTCTTGCGATCGCATCTTTGATGATTACACCGTCAGACGAGTTCTCATGATGAATTCGACTGTTGTTTGAAGTTCCTCTTTAACTCCATATAGCTTTGAGTTTAGTGTTGAGTCATTGGGCCAGTATATCTTTCTTAACTGGTCATACAGAGGACAGTCCTGTAGAACATGCTCAGCAGTTTGTTCGTTTAATCCACATGTGCACAGTGGTGAAGCAGACAATCGTAGCTTGTGCATGTGTTTATTCAGTTTGTTATGCCCTGTCCTGAGTCGAAAAATAGTTATCTGTCCCTGCCGGTCGAGAGTGTGATAGTCTTCTTTGGGTTGGTTCTGTTCTCTTCTGATAGTTTGGATAGCTCTCTTTTTCTCAAAGTTAGTGAAAGCATACTACAAACATTTACGGCGCGACCAGCCCTTTTCGTTTGTGGAAACATACTCATTTTGGCGAGCGGACAGCTATATTTTTTAGTGATAGCAGACTGGCCTAATCACTATTAATCACTATCATGGATCCACAAGTGTTGCAACAGCAGCTTGATCAGCAACAACTACTGCTACAACAGCAACAACAACAACATTTAATAAATATACAGCAACAGCAACAATCAGCTCTACCAAGTCACACACCCCTTCCAGACGACGCAGAGCCAGCTATGATTGCTCTACAGAAGATTACGGAAACATTAGGTAATGTTGTAGATTTTCGATAGGAGAATTAAGACTAGGTTTGGTCCCTTCTGAATAGGTTTGAATAGGTGATAGACTCAGTGAGAGTTAGTGAAAGGTAATAGAATTTCCACACACGTGAGATGATAGATTTGATATAGTGGCTGTCTCTGAAAGCGAAAAGAATTCTTCTCTCTCTCACCTATCTTCTACAACAGTTGTTACAGCGTCAGACAGACTACACCAATATACATATTACGTATATTTCTATCACTCACAGGCACGCACATACACGTGACGACAGGTAAACACACAGACGTGGGAAAACTATAACAATGATATATATATATTATCTAGAACGAGCTGACCAAACACGATTATTAAGTTCAAGAGCGATTTTAATATCAGGAAAAATCGGCTCACAACATCAAAGAAAGTACATCAAGGAAAATACATATACACATAGTCATAAAAATTCAAGGAAATGTTGCAAGGATGCTAGCCCCGTTATAGTGTTAACTCTAGGTTTAGCCCGGCCCCGTTAAGAGAACAGATGATGGCGCCCGAGTCACAGATACATAGGGTTTGAGTCTAAGAGTTTTCTTTGTTTTATCTCGTAATTATATGCACAGAGTTTGAAAAAAGCTGATTTAACCTAAGACAAAAACACAAGAACTCTAGCCTTAGCAACAAATTATGCAGATTGAAAAAAACAAATAGGACAGCAACAGGGTGTCAAAGATATAATAGTGAAAATATCACTCAAACCAGCGTACACTCATTCATTCCGCCATGGCCTCTCATACAGGTACTCACGACTTTGCTCGCTGCCTCTTTGAACACACTGATTTTAGATTTTCACACAGACTCAAAAAATGCAGTCTTCTGCCAAGAAGTCCCCAGTTCCAAAAGACGTATTTAAATTGGAGTCTCCGGGAACGACTACTTGGGTGTGCAAATTTGTTCAAATGTCTGATTAAGTCACCTAAAATTATTCCAGGCGCGGGAGTTAGCAGAGCACAGTGTCAATAGCGTAGGTTTCTAGAAATGATGAATGTCAGGTCGGTGCCTTCCCTCAGTATAGGATTCACTTTAGTCACACCACAGATTTGTCCACAAAAAATATATATATATAGTCGGGAAATGTTAGTTAATACTTGAAGTATTTCGCGCCACCAGGCAGAAAGATTACGTAGAGTTTTTCTAGAAGAAATTAAGATCTGGCTCCAAGGTCCAGTATTTATCATTACAGTCTTTGAAAACCCGTTATTGGGATATAGTATTTCTGGCTAACTCGGGTTGCATATGCACTGTTTAGACCAGTGGTACTTAAGAAACCCACGTGGTTCAAAATAAGGACTGTCTATTTCTTCACAAGTATGGAAACTACTACTAGGTGCTGGTAAAGTTAGGGTCACCCCAAAACTTTCACTGTGTGGAGGAAAAATAACACATATAATAAAATAAACAGAATCTGTACTGGTTATAACTTACATTTAAACTTGCAAGCAGAGAGCTTTGCTTATCATTTAAACTTCCCGTGACGTAAGTTATATTTAAAAATCAGCAATCCTCATGAATTAGGAACACGTGCGTATTCCGTCACCATTCATGAGGCTCGATTCTAGAGTTTTATACGTTAGTTTAGAAAAATACACTCGACTGAGTATTAGCGGTTAAATTAAATTCATAAATAGCTACAATTGCCGTTATAAGCTAGAAATTTTAATTTTATTCTGCTTTCCACTGAATGCTTCCCTAGAAAATATAATAGCCTACCACTTTATTTCTCTTCTGCGCTAAAGAAATAGATTAAAATGAATTAAGCGATTTAAACACTTTAACACTCACAAAATCTATATATCTATCATATTAATTACCTCAACCCCAGAATTACAGGTAGTCGCACAACTTAAGAATAAAAATGCTGAAAATATTTCTGGAAGTCTAGAAGTTCGACAAATTGCCGAAACAAACTGAGATCTTCGCTAACAGCTATTCTGTTTACGAGCAACCTATCTACTGTGAGTCTATGAGCGAGAATGAAATTAAAGTTTCAAACTTGGCCAATATCTTTAAAATCGGACACAGGATCCTAATCTTATTTCGCCAAGCGAAATAGTCTCCCCTGTCCGTATAACACCTTCGTCCGCTTATCGCGTGACGTAACAGCCATCAGTGGCCGAGGGCTTTCATGAGTTGCAAATCTCAGACCACCGTCTGCAGTGCGGAGTGGATTTTCACGCTAAGCCGGGTTTTTCCTGACGAAAAACCTCATGCGTTTACTGAAATGCAGACTCTCTGTCTACTTTCCCTGTCCCTCGGGTGAATTTTCACGCCCCAGGCCAGAGACCCTCAGACGAATGTCTAGCGAATGCTGTAAATTCACGCCTATCGTCCGACCAGCGCGACTGACATGTACGCAATACCACCCAGGTGCGATTCTCAGTTTTAGAGAAAGGAAAACAGGTAAAGTTTGCGAATTATATGAAAATAATATTCGCAAAACGAATGGATGAAAAATATACAGGAAAAAGGAAATACAGAGATAATAAAAGAGAGAATTCGGGTGAAAGAATAGGAAGAAGATGTAGGAAATTAAATGAATATAAACCCTACGTGACAAATGTAGACCATTTCGCCAAGTACCAACAGGTCCGAACTGTCGTAACTCCATTTGCTGGGAATGCTAAGTCTTTCAGGAAGTGGCTAGTGGACATGGACAAATTTGCTTCTCTAATAAACGCTGCGTGTGATGAGGACCGCAAAAGAATAGCTTACCTGTCTTCAGATTCTTTGGTAACCGATTTTCTCCGTCGTAGATCTAAAACATATCCCAATGAGACCTTTGATTCACTGAGGAAAGAGCTTGTACAACGCTATAGTGATATAACCGATGGACAACATGCTTGGACTTTACTTCGCAAAATACACCAAGACAGACACGAACCAGTGCAATTCTACGCAGATCGATTACTCAACTTGGCTGAAGATGCTTTTCTAGACGGGAACATCCCTTCCCAAGAGCTTGAAAGACATTTAGTTGGTATTTTTATTGACGGATTAAACGCAGATAACCTTAAACTCCATCTTCTTAGAAAGGATACAAAGACCATTACAGAGACTATTCAACTAGCGGTGACTGAAGAAAATGTTCGTAAAAGGTTCCAGCAACGAATTGGCAGGTAACCAAAACCAGACCATTCCGACGAATTCCATGAGCCGATGGAAATTGGCCACTCAAGACCACATTGGAGTAGGAACAGCTCCCACAGAGTCTATTCAAATTATAATCATCCCAACCAACATGCAGGACAATCTCATTCTCATCAGCAATCCAGAAGACATCAACAGAATGTGCACCAGGTTACTGCCCTTACTTGCTTTATTTGCAAACGCCGAGGACATACTTCTCACGAATGTACACAAAAACAGAGTTACAGTCAGTACAGAGCACATCCGCATCAGTATGAGAACCACTCACCACGTTATTATTATGCAAATGGTGATCAACAGAGACCTCACCCACAACGAAATCATGCCTTCAGCCGAAGCCATCCCAGATCTTACAACCAAGGTCAGGGAAACGCTTATGTCAGCCGATAAATGGGACCATTCGGTATGACCTCAACAGACATAACTTTAACAACAGTTATGAACAAAGGTCCTACACCACCAAAAACAAACCTCAACATCATGGTATCGATTGCAAACCACAGCTAAGAGAAATCAATCACATAAATTTATCGCCTGATCCCAGTTCATGCTTGATATCCATCAATAACAAAAATTACAGAGCTCTGGTAGATACTGGAGCCACCATTAGCTTGATGAGGGAGCAAATATACCTACAGATTAAGAAACATGTCAGATTTGCACCTTCGAAAACCTATATGGCTTCTGTGACAGGCCAAAAGTTACAGTCGCTTGGAACTGCTTATGTGACATTTCAGATCGGACATCAAAAACTTATTCATCCTTTTATAATTACAAGAGGCATGTCTCGAAATTTCATATTAGGACGTGATTTCTTGAATAAACATCAGGCAAGAAGAATAAAACAAGGTCAAGAATAACCAACTCAGGCGGACAGACCTGTAACGACTTGAACCAAGAAACGTACAAGAGTTAGCGCTCTTCAAAATATTTACCTGCGGTCAACCATTAACTGAAACTGACCCGGTCAGCTGACAGACACACACACATTCTTTCATTGATGCCGTAAACACAGCTACGGCTACACAATACTATTTGATGCCGCGACCTGCGCCCAATTAGCTGCACGGTCACATATTTGTGAGTGGATCTTTCTTCAACGGAGAACCGTGTGCGTGGGAGAGAAAATTTCGCTTATAACCTAGAGCATTGTAAGACTATTTTACTGCATTTCCATCTCATCAAGGAGAAATCTCAGGCAGCCTGGATAACGAATAGAATCAAGCTTCCAGTGTAGGGCATGATATAGTACTAGAGGTTTTTCTAAAATTAGAAAGGAAAACATCAGCTAACGTACTGGAAGCCATGAGTCCTCGGAGCATGCATACATCGTGAATAGTTTGGAGAATACATAACGCAGTAACCCTAACCACCCGAGGAACGGCATCTTAAAACAGTTGCCTGACAATATCGGACCGTTCCAAAAAGTTTTTTTTTTAATTCGCCCGCTAATCGGGGTAAGTTGTAATATGTACATTTTATCATTTTATATTTTGCATTTGACATATATAAATTGCTGGTGAATGTATAGTTGCACATAGGGCAACAACTTCATCACTTCAAATAACTTGACACATGAACCACCACTGCAAGAGCTGGTGACTGCTTCGTGCTGGGTTCCCCCACAAGGGACCAACAGCAGAGGTGACCCCAGGCTCCATAGAGAGCAGGGAGTGGATGATGATATCATGGTGTACATATTTATTATACTAAGATTTTAGTAGGTTTTGAATGAATGTTTATGTATACTTCAATTGTTGCCTTCCGCTGTCCATAAGCACTTTCATCTGACTCACTGGGTCTAAGATACATCACAAATCTATCGCTGATAACCTCCTTAAAGTAGTACTTTCTCGTACTCGTAGTTGATTATTACAACAAAGTGAGTCTTCCCGGAAATGTTGCATCGCATTCCGTGCATTACTCTTTAACAAGATTCTCAGCTTCCGACATTCCAGTGAAATCTGCCGTGTATTTGGGCACGTAATATTTGCGACTAACACCTATCTCTAAGTACCATCTGTTATCCATATTGGAAAATTCGAACATGGCTTTCGTGGTAATTTCTTTCATCAATGTTCAGGAATCAGACGGTTGTTATCTATCTTCCCCGACAAAAAGTCTGGGTTAACAATAAGAATGTCGCTGAATGTAGACTCCTAATCTGTCTGGTTAGCGAATGATCCCACAAACACGCTAAGCGGTCAGGTATCCGTTGGGAGTGGCAAGAAATGATAAGACAACCTTAGTCGACGAGAGCGAAAAACATGCGATAAGGATTGGGTGAGAAAAAAGAAAAGGAAAGAGTTGAAGGAGGTCACAGGAAAATGTAACGATCGAAGATTTGATTTGTCACGTATTCACTCATTCATTCATTCTTTTACTAAATCATCAATCTATTCCCGCATTCGTTGATTGATTCAATCATTCAGCTTTCATGTTCACTCTAAGTCATCCTATCCTGTGCCTTCTCTTCAAGGTCTTTCCTTCTCCTTTATTCCTATTAATTATTAATCAAATTACCTACTGAGATGTACTCCACAGAACATTACCAGATTTGAGGAATCCCCATCCAGGCAGCGCGAAATCAGCTCACGTTTCTAGATTTAGACGTCACAAAATGAGCTGAGATTTTTTTTCTCAAGAATTAGCAAAGATGGAAATTGAACCACGGCCAAAAAAAAATTTAGTTAGAAAGCGGAATCATACGCGGCAAGCTGGTGGTTAAGTGTGACAATGAAACTATGTCTTCCTTTGGGAAATATATTGAGATCAAAGGAAATCAAGTCCAACACAAAAATAAGAATCATCAACGCATAGATCAGGTCGGTTCTATTGTATGGCTGTGAAATATGGAGAACTACAAAAACAACAAGCAAGAGGTTAGACTGTCATAAATGTGAACATGAACCAGACAAGTGCCAGGAGAAACGAGATGAGAAGGTGGATACGACAAATATTGAGAAATCTGATGATAACATTACAAGGCAGGATCGTCAATGTGATAATGATGCATGCTTGCCTAGAATAGAAGGATTGTAGTGGTAGGAGATGACCGTCATTGTGATAGCGATGACAAGAACCTGACAAGTGTTAGTGAAACAGGAGATCACACGAGGACCCTGTTTTTTGATAGGACATACATTAAGAAAACCATCTGATAGCATTACAAGTCAGTCCTGTTTTTTACTCCCTAGGGCAGTGTTTCTCAA
Source organism: Oreohelix idahoensis (assembly GCA_024509875.1). Lineage (NCBI taxonomy): Eukaryota > Metazoa > Mollusca > Gastropoda > Stylommatophora > Oreohelicidae > Oreohelix > Oreohelix idahoensis. The sequence continues at coordinate 84,438 of JAMPIV010009670.1, forward strand.
CCTTGTTGTTGCATTAAACGCTTGTAAGTGTTGACAATCCCAGCTCACATAAATATGACGTAGAAAACTGCATCTAAATAATTAAAGCTCGTTTTGCAATAAGAGAATACTCGTCTTTAACAGAAATCCAGAATGTGACCAGGGGTATTTCAAAGCGTTTCATTTTACTATTGCGATCAGTTGAAATAGTTTTATATTACATGATCACTAAGTATATACTTCATGTAGTAAATTTACACAATTTTGCGGCACACTTTGATAGGCGTGGCAGCACACCGCTTGAGAAACACTGCCCTAGGGTAAGAAAAATTGAGGCTTATAAACATATTGAAATAGGCATTAGAGACATACTTCAAAAGGAGACTGGAAAGTTTGTCAGCAGATGGCACAGAGCAAGAAGGCTTGACGTAAACATTTTGCAGGCCTATTCTTCACAGGGTGATGAGGGCAAGTGATAATGATGACTTTAATTTGTTTCATGAGGTGTCACGGGCTGGGTCGGTTTTTGGTTTCTGATCTAGCGCATTTACTTCTGTTTGATTTACTGTCATGTTGTATTTAGTTATGATGTCTCCCACCCCTCGATCCATTTTTCCCAGGTCGTCATCTACTCCAAACTTGCCTGTCTGTCTTGTTTGTCTGTCTCACTTCATGCCAACCTTTACTTTTTGCTTGTCAGATATCTCAAACACTAGATATATAGCTAGGTAGGTAGTCAGCTACGTAGGTAGTTAGCTAGGTAGGTAGTCAGCTAGGTAGGTAGTCAGCTAGGTAGGTAGTCAGCTAGGTAGGTAGTCAGCTAGGTAGGTAGTTAGCTAGTAGAGGTGGGCGAATCGATACACTCCGTTGTTTCGAGACAGTCGGCTCAATTAATTATACTGTGTCGAAACAGTGTGTCGAAACAGTGTGTCGACACAATTGCCCGTATAATAGGGGAGAAAGAAGTCTCTTATAGACAGTACCGGGGCGGGTATACATGAATTGTGTGAGACAATTTTCTCAGTTTTTACTGTCGTGTGTGAAAATCTATGGCGTTCGTGTGACCACAATTCAATATTTTTACACAAGTCTTCATTATGATGAAATAAAACGTAGATATGATGATAGCTGCAGTATATGGGAAAATAATAAAAAAAACAACAATAATAATAACAACAGTAATAATAACACATGATATCAAACTAGAGTAAGCTAGTTTTGGTAGACAATGATTCAAATCCACACCGAGTAGGCCTACACAGATATCAGCAGAACTAATAAAGTGTCCATTACATTTATACGAACACACGGACACTTTCAACTTTAACATAGCGCCTAAAACATTGACAACTGCAGCACTGACACAATTTCCAGTGTCTATAACTTCTCAGCAAAAATAATATCACTTGTAAAATCAAGTCATCATAACACATCCCTGAAAAATATGACATGTTTGATATTCCATACTAATGTTCCGAACGGTTTATTCAAATTTTACAAAGGCCCACGGAAAGTGATACAGTGTGTCTCTTTGCAAAACAGCGAGGCAGAAACGAACTGAAACTGTGTCCATGTGTCGGACTCGGTGCATTGTTTGACTCATACACACAGTAGCCATCTCTACTCTGCAAAACAGCGAGGCAGACACGAACCGATACAGTATCGACACGGCAAGAAGGCTCAGTATCGAATCGTTCGGGTACGAAACTGTGTCGAACCATTGTTTCGAAACATACACACAGTAGCCATCTCTATTAGCTAGGTAGACAGATAGCTAGACAGACAGACAGACGGACGGACGGGCGCACGGACGGACGGATAGGTAGGTAGGTAGGTAGGTAGATAGATAGATAGATAGGTAGGTAGGTAGGTAGGTAGGTAGGTAGGTAGGTAGGTAGATAGATAGATAGATAGATAGATAGATAGATAGATAGATAGATAGATAGATAGATAGATAGATAGATAGATAGATAGATAGATAGATAGATAGATAGATAGATAGATAGATAGATAGATAGATAGATAGATAGATAGATAGATAGATAGATAGGCCAACACACCGTCGCCACACATGAACATATTCATAAAAAAAACATTATCAAACCATTCCCTCGCCTACTGGCTGGGCTAACATGACCAACTTTTGGCCAAACAATGAAATATTTATGCGGATGTAACAAGTCGGCTGATGACCTTGGGATATGTTCCCTGGCCACAGACGTGGGAAACGGAAATAAGTGGCATCATTTTACAACACCTCACTTGATGATACATTATGACATGCGATTGTTCTATATTCCGCTGGAAATGCTGAGAGAAGACATATTCTTGTGGATAGATCCGTTTTGAAACATATCTACCTCATGTTGTGGCCATTTGTCCACGTTATGAACTGTCTGACAATTGAAACAGGATGTCAAAAAAGCCAGTGCAGCGACTTACCTACCAACTGTCATCACTACTCGGATATTTGAATATCAGTATGGAAACTAAACGATAGGTGATAAATAGACTATTCTTACCAGCTCTGTGCTATCAGTTTCAAACATGGTCTATGAGCGAAGCACAGGAAAGGGGAAAATCACATCCTGTAAGATGGAATGTTTATGAAGTCATTAACGTTTACTATGAGAGACAGAAGGATAAAGGATGACAACAGACAAAAATATAAGAACTACATCCTGCATCAAATATATAGACAGGCATCAAGTTTATAGACAGGCATCAAGTATATAGACAGGCATCACGTATATAGACAGGCATCAAGTATATAGACAGGCATCACGTATATAGACAGGCATCAAGTATATAGACAGGCATCAAGTTTATAGACAGGCATCAAGTATATAGACAGGCATCACGTATATAGACAGGCATCACGTATATAGACAGGCATCAAGTATATAGACAGGCATCAAGTATATAGACAGGCATCAAGTTTATAGACAGGCATCACGTATATAGACAGGCATCAAGTATATAGACAGGCATCACGTATATAGACAGGCATCAAGTATATAGACAGGCATCAAGTATATAGACAGGCATCACAGTAAGTGGTAGGCTATCTCATGAGAATGGAGCCTAGTCAGGGCTGGATTATCCAGTGAGCACACTAAGCACGTGCTTAGATCACCAGACTACCAGGGGCACCAGGATACCAGGGGCACTAGGATACCAGGGGCACTAGGATACCAGAGGCACTAGGCTACCAGGGGCACCAAAGACAAGAGAGAAATTCAAATTAATTCTAGATGACAAAATTGAATGAATTACCTGTGACTATTTTGATTTGCAAGTTCCAGTACTTTGATTTGTAATGATGGCAACATTAGTATTTAACCCCCTCCTCCCCGTTCGTTTAGCCTGTCAGATGTACATTGTCCAGCCAACGGGTGTCTGTAATTTCAGGACAAAAGCGCGGAGTGAGGAAATTTAAAATATGGAAATGCTACTTAAATAAACATGTACAATTTGTTATCGATTGTAAAATTCGGGGACCTAATCACGGATTTCGCAATCAGAAAATCGAAACAGATGTTATTTTAAAGCAAAGGTTTAACATGATTGTTGTTTGATTTAAAAAAACATATTTTCTGTCTTAATATTGTTCTTTTTAGTTTCACATTTTTTTTTTAGAAATGGGGGCACCATAATATTTTCAGTGCTTAGGGCCCTCGAAGACATTAATATGGCACTGACCCCAATATTACCACCACGCGCCTACAGCAGGTATGTTTTCAGGGTACGGGAAAAACCAGAAGACAGATGGGCAGACAACCTCACAGAAATCCTACAACAGCACGTGCCTTACAGCAGCCAAAGTGACACACTTGGCTCAAGAACACAAACTCCAGTCTTCCACTAACCTTCCACTAACCTTCCACTATCCTTCCACTAACCGTCCACTATCCTTCCGCTAACCGTCCACTAACCTTCCACTAACCTTCCACTATCCTTCCACTAACCTTCCACTAACCTTCCACTAGCTTTCCACTAACCTTCCACTAACCTTCCACTAATCTTCCACTAACCTTCCACTATCCTTCCACTAACCTTCCACTAACCTTCCACTAACCTTCCACTGACCTTCCACTAACCTTCCACTAACCTTCCACTAACCTTCCACTATCCTTCCACTACCCTTCCACTAACCTTCCACTAACCTTCAAGGCAAATTTAATGTTGACCACAAAAAAAGTAGCAGTTAGTAGTATGAACTATTTAAAGTTAACATTTATTTTAAAAGACAATTAAAATCAAGTAAATATCCAGCAACTCTCCATTTCTCTCAGAGTTCTATTAACACCCCATACTTGACTAAGTTAAGGTAAAAGTACTGCCGTAGGGCACTGACTTGTTAGAGACGTCACCATACTGGTTCTAGTTTTTTATTAGTAGGGACGGCCAGTTCCATTCCTCGCTGAGCCATAATGGAGTTTGCAATGAAGATCGTTAACTTAATCAAGAAAACTTATAAAGACATGATATACAGAGTTCTTCATGAATGACAACTTACAGAACCGTTTGGGATAAGAACTGGAGTGCGACAGGAATGCCTCTTGTCTCCATTTCACAACAGAAATGGAATCAAATGGAAGCTGACTAATCAGCTTGATTATCTAGATTTTGCGGATGATTTGGCTCTTTTGTCACATAACCATAATTAGATGTAAGACTAAATGAAAATACTAGTTTGAGAAGTCACAAAAAATGGATCTGAAAATACACAGGGAAAAGAAGAAAATAGTGAGAATAAATGCAAGAAATGATAACAAGGATGAACTTGAAGAAACACCACTAAAGGATGTAGAATCGTACACATATCTTGGAAGCAATATAGACAAAGTTGGAGGGACAGACAGTGATATCAAAAAAAGAATACAAAAAGCAAGATGAACTATCATTGCATTGGGAAATATATGGAGATCAAGAGAAATCGGACCCAACACGAAAATAAGAATCTTCAACTCAAATGTGAAGTCAGTCCTATTGTATGGCTCTGAGACATGGAGAACAACAAAAACAACAACCAAAAAGCTACAGACTTTTATAAACGGGTGCTTGCGTAGAATAGAAGGACTGAAATGGTATGACAAAGTCACAAATGTGGAATTGATGACAAGAACCAGACAAGTGCCAGTGGAACAAGAGTTGAGAAGAAGACGCTGGTGATGTATAGGACACACACTGAGGAAACCTGTTGATGGCATTAAAAGGCAGTCCTTGTTCTGGAATCCACAGGGAAAGAGAGGCAGAGGTAGACCAAAAAACACATGGAGAAGAGAACTGGAAACAGAGGTGAAAATGATGAGGAAAACATGGAAAGAACTTGAGCGGATGGCACAGGACAGGAAGACTTGGCGTGTGTTTGTTGAAGGCCTATGCTCCTTGGGGAGCTAAATGGTATTGGTTGATTGATTGCTCACCTTCTCATCTGACTAATTCCATTCTTCCTTTGTCTCTCATTAATAAATATATCATCATCATCATGTTCCTTATGGAGCCACTATAACAGCTAGACCCATCCAACGTTACAAACATGCATGTGTACCCGTAGTAGTGGTTTATGTAGTAATGTAGGTAAAGGTCAAGGATCCCGTTATATGCCCGTGGGTCATTTTGGGAATATGGTGTTACGCCCATATTTTCTTGACCATCAGCACACTAGGGGTGATGTGGTCAGCATCACGCCGGCCGCCTTAACCTTCCCAGAGTTGCTCTGGTACCCAATTTTTGAGGCTGGGTCGACCCTGGAGCCGTTTGCGGTCTAAAAAATCCCACCTCAACTGGGGATCGAACCATGGACCACCGAGCTAGGAAGCAAGTGCACTAACCACTGTGCTACCGTGGCTCCCCTGTAGTAATGTACAAGTGTACAAGTGTACAAGTGTATTTACACGATAAAGTCGCCATCCCCATGCACTACCTTATGTCAGTTGTTGCTTGATGAAGTCGCAATCTTAATTTTTGGGGGGTTTTCCCCAGGTACCGCGAGGACCAACACTAATTCTTGTTGATTAACTGGCCAATGTCATCTTTCTGTATCGATCTGCAGAGGTATCAATAAGTCACTCTCTATTTTTAAATGTGTACATCCTTATTCACATCTATTGGACATGCATGACATAAATGTCTAAAATAGGAGCAGTAAGTATCATTTGACTAATAAGTTATATTTGTTATCTCTAGAAACAGTGAGCAATAGGTGTCATTTGACTAATAAGTTATATTTGTTATCTCTAGAAACAGTGAGCAATAGGTGTCATTTGACTAATGGGACCCAAAGACGCAGCAATAGTGAATGTAGTCAGCGACCCATAGCTGTACTGCTTGCATCAGGACCAGCGAACCAGAGCTGGTCAAGACCGCACTCCACCTCCACGTGGTGGTCCCGGAAACAGTCTGCAGCAGTGCAGTCTGGCTGAGCGAGTGCGGATCGCAATGGGAAGGCAAACCCGGTCCCTAAAAAATGCCGTGCTGAAGTCGGATGTGTCGACCGAAAGGTGCAGATATCACAGCTACGGCGTAAACAGACACAACGCAACCACCGTCCTTTTCAGGGCGAACGAGGAAGAAGGAAGAAGAATTTGACTAATAAGTTATATTTGTTATCTCTAGAAACAGTGAATAAATAAAAAGATAATATTTAAAATTGCCAATTAACGGACGTTACGGGAAGGAGAGGGATAGAGAGAGAGGGATAGAGAGAGAGAGGGATAGAGAGAGAGGGATAGAGAGAGGGATAGAGAGAGAGGGATAAAGAGAGAAAGAGGGAGAGAGAGAAAGAGGGAGAGAGAGGGATAGAGAGAGCGATAGAGAGAGAGTGATAGAGAGAGAGAGGGATAGAGAGAGAGGGATAGAGAGAGAGGGATAGAGAGAGAGAGAGATAGAGAGAGAGGGAGAGAGAGCAAAAAGGTCTGCCCGCTATGAGACTACATGTTACACAAGCCGTATCTCAGGTCGAGCTGTCATGTAAATGTGAATGTATATTTTTATGTAATCAGACAGGAGTTATTTATCTTCATTATCACATTTGTTTCGTGTAAATTAGATGAATGGCAGTGAGATGTAAGAATTTAAAAATATGGAGTGTTTTTTCAATCATCCTGTATATATCGTTGCCTAGCAATGATGCCAGTTCTCCACATTTATTACAACTTGGCACGTCTCTTTAACTTGGCTGAAACATGACGATAATTACTTCCGGTACGAATCATAGGCTTCCATTGGGGAACATCCAATACCAGGACATCTTAATGACTCTTTTTAGTTGTCTGTGTTGTTCTCTCAACAGTTTTGTAAATCCACATCTAGAAAATTTAACTTTCACTGAAAGCTCGTAAATAGAACATCTTAAAAGTTCTATGTTTGCTAGCAATAGTTTGTGAAGTGCCTGCCACTTATAGTAATTTACTTGGTTACGTGTTATAGTATTTTGGCTACCTTGTTATTGTATGCGGTTTGATCACTGGTTATAATATGTGGTTCCTTTCTTTATTATATTATATGATTTGTTATAGGGTATCGCTTGTTTGCTTGTTATAATATGTAACGTTTTGTTGCTTATTGTATATAGTTATTTTGTTGGTTATAGCATGTAGCTCGTGTGCTGTTTATAATACGTTGCAATCTACCTCAATTTCACCAACAAAATATTATCTCTGTTTTGGTTTCAGTAAACGCCCTACTTTGTTCTAAGACCATCTTCATGTTCCCTACGTCAAGTGAAACATCTGATGGCGATAAACTCCCAAATGTAGAAAACCTGCATCTTCATTGGGGACATTTAACGTGCTCAATGGTCCCTCAGAGTCGGGGATATTTACCCGTCCTGTCAGGCCCTGCTATAGATTTCCCCTCCATATGTCACTGGCCATTATTGTATCATTAATTTTCTCCAGGGTACACACGGCTCACATAAACACATACGACACACATATGGAACACATACATGAGTCACAAATATGAGACACACTCCAGACACGACAAGGATTTGGGGGGAGGGAACAAGATACACAAGAAAGCACACACACACGTGGGCATGGGATACACACAAGATACACAGAAGTCAGATTTGAACACGGGATACACACAAGATATGCAGAAGTCAGACGTGGACACTGGTACATACACGATACACATAAGATACACAAGGACACAGTAAGCACACGATAGACAAAAGGCATATGTGGACAACCAATTACACAGAAATCAGACGTGAACACGGGATACACAGAAGACAAATAGAAGTCAGAAGTGGACACTAGATACACAAAAGATACACAGAAGACACACGTGGATATGGGATACACACAATATGCACAGAAGACACAGACATTAAAGAAAGACACACGAGATAAACACGGAAGTCACCGATTAAACACATTCAGTACACAGATAGGAGCTTAAATAGATAACTAATTAGTAATAGCAAATACAAACATCACAGACACTAACAAAACAACTAGTAACATTGTACACATTGTACACATGCCTCACATAAGGATTACAACTTACATTACATTTTAATTCCCATGATCAGACATGAAATATCTGTGCTACCGAATTATTTCTATATAGACTTGTCAAATCAAATGTCTGTAACTAACAATCAAACAAACCCATCAGCTTCTCTGGAACAAAATGAAAAGTCGCTCATTGCACCGGGAAAACTAAAGTGAACACTGATGAAATAAAAAGCATGTCTTTCATGGTGCGTTTTCTGGAAATACGGAAACGACACGCATTGCACGGTGATAGCTAAAATGAACACATTTAAATAGTTTAGCGGGACATTTTTTTTATCTCTCACCCCCCTTTTCATATTACACACATTACCTCGCTGAATCATCGCCGCACGTTTAAATAACGGTTTTAATAACGGTTTAAATAACGGTTTAAATAACGGTTTAAATAACGGTTTAAATAACGGTTTAAATAATGATTGATAGATAACAGTGGAGAATGAATAGAGTATATAAAAATGTGTAGTCAAACAGATGATCACAGTATAATATACATTGTTGTAGGTAAGACATGATCACAGTATAATATCCATTGTTGTAGGTAAGAAATGATCACAGTATAATATACATTGTTGTAGGTAAGAAATGATCACAATATAATATACATTGTTGTAGGTAAGAAATGATCACAGTATAATATACATTGTTGTAGGTAAGAAATGATCACAGTATAATATACATTGTTGTAGGTAAGACATGATCACAATATAATATACATTGTTGTAGGTAAGACATGATCACAATATAATATACATTGTTGTAGATAAGAAATGATCACAGTATAATATACATTGTTGTAGGTAAGAAATGATCACAGTATAATATACATTGTTGTAGGTAAGACATGATCACAATATAATATACATTGTTGTAGATAAGACATGATCACAGTATAATATACATTGTTGTAGGTAAGACATGATCACAATATAATATACATTGTTGTAGGTAAGACATGATCACAGTATAATATAGATTGTTGTAGGTAAGAAATGATCACAGTTAATAGTTTTAGGGGGGTTCACAGCAATTGGGGGGAGGGTGTCATATGTCCTATTCCGCAAAAATAATTATTTATATGTTGGCAGATGTTGTCGCGCAAGTTGATGAGCCCTTAAATAATGACTGGGGGGCGGAGTGATAAAAGGTTTGTTTGGAATGCTATTGTGTGTGTATGAGTGTGTTTGTATGATAAGTTTGACTCAAAGATCCAGTGAAGGTGAGATGGCATGGGAAAAAATGATGACAGGAGAAAGTGTGACGTCATCAGGACATACAGCAGACAGAGCACGGTATCAGTTAATCCCTTTATTATTTACCATGTTACTTACTCGTCCTCAATATTACTAATGTTATGTAACAAATCACACATTTCCGCCAGTTTTTCGGAAAAATCTGTAACGCCGCGCATTGCACCATGAAAGCTAAATTGAACAACCATCAAAAGAGCAACAGGCCTTTCAATGTTGTTTCTGTTTACATGGAAGGTGTATTTACAATAAGTCATGGTAAAAGTTTGACTACAAAGAGCCAATAAAGTTGATATGGAATAGAAAATTCGTAATACAATGACGACAGGAGAAGTAGTGCCGTTATAAGAATGTGCAGTAGAAACAACACACCATAATATCTCCCCGACTAACTTGACCGGTTACTTGCTCGTTTAAAACTATAAAGCTGGAGACCACGAACTTTTCCTCGTTATAAACTAGTCCAAGAATCAGATTTCTTCACGAGAAATGGGAACACTTGAATCCGTTTTGCTTTCACAGCACGTTCCTTTCTTGAAAAACCTTTAGGGGAGGGACGCTATCCGGTCAATCTTGATCTCCCGGTTAGATCCCACAGGATCATTTAATAGGTGATGTTAGGAGAAGAAAAAAACTGTTAACCTAAGTAAATTTTTGTCTAGCCCGCTACCTGTAACATTTAAAAGTTAGGTGTTCCCGGGTATAAAGGTATTTTCACCTTATTTCCAGTGAAAACCCGCAAGTTAGCTAACTGCTGTAAAATCCCTTTATTCGTAAACTGTATAAAATAGAAAGCCACCTTGTCTTTGAAGTCAAAAAGATATTATTTAATTAAAATATTTAGATGAAATGTTCCACCGCTCTGTCGATGAGATTATAAAGTAGATATTAGTTAAAATATTTAGTTGAAATGTTCCAACACTCTGTTGATGAGATTATAAAGTAGATATTAGTTAAAATATTTTGTTGAAATGTTCCACCGCTCTGTCGATGAGATTATAAAGTAGATATTAGTTAAAATATTTAGTTGAAATGTTCCACCACTCTGATGATGAGATTATAAAGTAGATATTAGTTTAAATATTTAATTGAAATGTTCCAACACTCTGATGATGAGATTACAGGAAACAGATCGTGCGGCAGAATTAAAAGTTACATACAGACTCCATTTATTCCAGACTTACAGGAAACAGATTGTGCGGCAGAAATAAAAGTTACATACAGACTCCACTTATTCCAGACTCCAGATATTCTGAAGCTTGAAAACTGACACGATTTTATCTATTTAGATTGTTAGACAGCACACTGTTTCTGAAGTAGATCTCTACATTTCCTGGGTTCCCTACTTCTGCTTTAGGGTTTATATTGTTCCTATTTCCCGGATAGTCCCGTATTTGAGGGATCAAAACTGTCTAGTATATGATATTAAATGGATCCCGTAATTCAGAATTTATCTGTAAACGCCGATTTTGAGATTTTCCAATGTAGCGAGATTTGTTGTGGTTGAATTGAATTCATTATGGTCGGCGCAAACGTTGGCAGCGTGGCAGACAAATTAATTCAGTATCGTTAAATTCAGGAGAGCGAGCAAATTTCATTATTAGCTGGTCGACGGAGGAGCGTTGAGCAGAGAATTATGTCACCAAATATGTACATACGATCAAAAGAGTAAATTTGAGATTTCTAATGATTGGGTCTCAGAAAATGTTGAATCGTGTGTTGTGTTTGTGTTTCAGAGACCAGAATATGTCCAGCATGTTACAGAATGGTGCGGCCCCTATCGATCTATGTTTCACTCCAGCAGTATCGGTACATTTGTGGTACTGATTTTATTGTGTGCTTTCATTTGTTGCACTTTTTTTTCTTTCTTTTTCTGCTATGTGTAGCAGACATTATGTATTTGCCATCTTACACACTTCTCAGGGATAAGTAGACATGTCTGGTTGTTATCCATTTCTCCCTACGCTGCAAGGAGTGGCAGCGACCTAACCACGTTCTCTATTGTGGGCGCAGCGATATCAGGTTACAGATTGACACGCAAATCGCCTCAGCGCAGTGCTTAATCACAGATAAGACAAGTGTGCGCTCATCACCAAAGCTTGGAATACGGGGAGACAACTGATGGACAGACACAGTGATGCGTGATGCCATATGATGATGGATGGTATCCGCATGTCTGGTTTTGTGTAGTGTGCAGATGTGTTCAGTCAAACAATGTTCATACAAAAATAACAGGGCAATCCACATAGAACGTCAGTAAACTCACGACGTATAAAGTCAATGATTCTTGTAACAGCCGTTGACGTTTTTCTTCATTATTTATTGTGGACGCCACAGTGACAAAATGGTTACGCGAATATGTAGGCACATCAAACAGTCATTATCACAGCAACATTCAATACAGCAATAGACGGTAGACAGCATTACATGATGAGTCAGATGCATGTTATATTTCATAGTGCTGTAAATGTAGTCAGGTGAAAAACTCCATCCTTTTCTATAACAGCCAGGAGATAACCAGATGTATGAGATCAGTTCACTCTCCTTAGTCTGACTTCAGCAAGACAGACACGTCTGCCGAAGTATAAATAATGTCCTCAAAAAATATCCTCTAGATAATAAAGGTTTTCCAAACCTAGTTCATTTAACAAAGTAGCAAGTAATGGTCCTTGGGACATGCATCAACCGATGCAGTACAATACAGCGACATGTGAGCTGGGAAAACATCTCGTGACGACGACTTTCGAAGACAGGCTATGAATCGAAATCGCTCACGACCCAAAATCGATAGAGTTAATGAAAAGTCAATTTACCTTGCCTTCAGGAAATACACAGAAATATCACGCCTCCCGACATGTGGGAAACACTAGAGGTATTATCTCGAATAAACGAAATATCCATTAAGAGGACTACACATCCCTGACAGAACAAAAAATAGCGGAGATCCCCTCTTCAACGAGGCATCTCTTTCGCCATTCAAATCGCTCACTCCACTAGTGGTGGGCGGAAACCGATCGACCAAAAAACAAGACCAGTCATGCGCAGTCCAGCGCAAAAAGACCACAGCTCAAAACTTAACTGCATTCAATACCAACGCGGGAAGACAAATGCTTACCGAGAAAAGTGACTATAAATTTCAAGCAGTTGTTGCCCTTGCGTTATAAAATAGATATTGTAATAAAACGATATTGCGAGAATTTATCACGCAACACACAGATAAGATATTACTTTCTGATAAAGTAATGATTGTTACATTGGGAACACGTTGTTATATGAGTTTACCGACATGTTCGTACGTTTGTACCCAAGGGCAAGCAGATGTTTACAACCCATTTTCAGAAAAGTAATGTTTGAAATTTTGTATTAGCTGTCATGCAACATCTTCAAATCAGATTGGCTGATCCTTTGAGGCGCACATAAAAAATGCGTGGGAAGGCAGTGCATATAATCGGACCATTTTCTCAAGCTATTTCACTTGAGAAATCGCTCGCCAAGATACCAGACATTGCTAGACTGAAGAATTAGAATTTAGAATTCCTTCTTAACATACCGGACACCTTTTCTTGGAGAATTCTGGACGGACTTTCATCTTCTTTGATCCTTAGCCGCCGACCGTCAAAGCAGTCAGTGGCCATCACGCCTAGTGGCGTCTTGTAGGGCAACAACAAATTGATTCCACTTTGCTCGGTCGGTGGCCATCCTTCGTACAGTGCCCCAACTATGGTTCATTCTTTGCATCTCAGCCTCCACAGTCCTCCGCCAGGTTGTTTTTGGTCGGCCTCTTTTTCGTTTTCCATCAGGGGTCCAAAGCATAGCTGTTCTTGTGATGGCATCGGGGTCTCTTCTGAGGACATGACCAACCCAGTTCCAGCGTCTGCCAGCTATGATGGTGTGCATGTCCTCTTGCTTGCTACGAGTAAGCAGATCTTGGTTAGTGATGGTATTCGGCCAAAAGATTCGGTGAATTTTTTTTAGGCATGTTGTGTGACAAGAGGACAATTTCGACATTTCCTTCTCTGTAACTCTCCAGCATTCCGCACCATAGAAAAGCACAGAAAGCACACAGCTCTGATATAATCTTAATTTTGTGCTTGTGCTGTATTGGGAGGACTTCCAGATGTTGTTTAGGCTAAAGAAGGCTGTTCTTGCCTTATTCATTCTGATGTTGATGTCTTTGCCTGCCCCGCCGTCTGGTGTTACTATGCTTCCTAGGTATGTGAAGGTATCTGTCTGTACCAATTGCTTATTCCTTACTGATATGGGCTCAGGGTTGCTCACATTGAGCGTCATGACCTCAGACTTCTTTAAATTGATGTTCAAGCCCACCTGCTGGCTAAACTTATTAAGTCTATCCGTTTTTTCCTGGATGTGTTGATGTGAATGTGCTAGTAGTGCAATGTCATCTGCATATTCCAGATCTTCCAATGTAGAAAATGTTGTCCATCTTATTCCTCTTGGACTGCCCTCTGTTGTCTGGCGCATCACCCAGTCTATGACTGTTAAAAATAGAGTGGTTGATAAGGGGCATCCCTGTCGTACTCCTGTCTTCACCTCAAAGGTTAGGTTGCTCTGCCCAACACTGCACGTAAAGTTTGCATAGAGGCTTTTTTATGATTGACACTATGCAGCTTGGAATTCCATAAGCCCTCAGTATTTTCCATAAACTGTCCCTATGTATGCTGTCAAAAGCCTTTTCAAAATCAACGAAATTAATGTAAAGCTGTCTTTGCCATTCTGAGCACTGCTCTATAATGTTCCTGAGAGTGAATATATGATCTTCACATCTCCTGTTCTTTCTAAATCCTGCTTGTTCTTTCCTCAGTTTGTGATCTACTGCCTTTGAAATTCTCTGTATAATTATCCTGCCTAGTATTTTGCTGGGAACTGAGAGAAGAGTGATTCCTCTCCAATTATTGCAGTCTGCAAGATCTCCCTTCTTGGGCAATTTGACAATTATTCCTTTGTTCCACTCTGATGGTGTTGTCCCCGTTTTCCAGACTTGTGCAAATAGTGGTTCTAATAGTTCTGCTGCTAGCTCAGGGTCTGTCTTAAATAGCTCTGCATTTAAGTTATCATGGCCCGGAGCTTTGCCGTTCTTTAACCCTTTGATTGCTGTGATGATTTCTTCTTTTCGTGGAATGTCTGTATTCACATCTAGATCGTTTTCAGCCTCAGGAACATTCAATTATGTCTCTTTTGGTTCCTTGTTCAGAGTTTCTCTGAAGTGCTCTGCCCATCTTGTTTCTTGTCCCTCTGCCGTCGTGATGAGATTACCTTGCTTATCTCTTACTAATGTAATATTGTTTGCACCTCGTTTTCCGCTGATGGATTTATTTATTTTGTATACTGTGCTTTGTTCATTTCTCAGTGCTGCCTCCTCTGCCTGTCTTGCAAGATCGTCTAGGAAATTCCTTTTGTTGGCTCGGGTTTGGCGTTTAACTTCCTTGTCCAGCTGACTGTACTGTCCGCTATATAATTGCTTTAACCTGGGGGACTTCGCTTCTGTTTTCTTTCTTTTCATTTCCTTTCTCATCGTTATGGTGTTTAAAGTTTCTGGTGTTATCCAGTCTTGCTTCTTCCTTTCCTGGAATCCCAAGCATGATTTGCTGCTTTCTTTGTATATTGTTGAAATGATGTTGAAATTCTGGTCTATATCATGAGTCAATGTCTTTTCCTGACTTTTGGCAAATTGATATCGTTTCTTTATGTCGGCCGTAAAAGCTTTTCTGGTAAGGGAGTCCTTCAATTTGCTGATGTCAAACCTTTTCTGTGTAGTTACAGTTGGTGCAGCCCTTCTTAGTTTCAC
>JAMPIV010009670.1:105000-351453 GCA_024509875.1 Oreohelix idahoensis
AAATAAAAGCCATTATGTTTTGGAAATTCAACACTCAAGTTGGTTTAGTCAATAAAGGATGTGGAGTGGGCATGTGAGGAAGAATTAAACCTATATAACAAATACAGCCTTAAAACCACTAGTACGAGCAAGTCGCTGCTTACCACCAAGGAGGGAAGAACGTTCACTGGGAGTCAAAAAAGACGAACTAAATCTCTTCCAAGAACTACCATCTCTGGCGGAACAAGGGGGCCAGTAAGAGAAATAGTCTCACTTGGAGAAAGGAGAAAAAGTGAATGATAGATAACTAGGCCTGCCTCAGTCACCTAGTTATAGTTAGGATTGGGCAGGGACCACCACTGTGACATACTGTAATTTGCTGCCGTAACCAGTTCTCAGTTCTCAGGCCCGGTCACATGTATGTATGTATGTATGTATGTATGTATGTATGTATGTATGTATGTATGTATGTGTGTATGTGTGTATGTGTGTGTGTGCGTGTGTGTGTGTGTGTGTGTGTTTTAACATGTGAATTTTAATATGTGAAACTCGCTAATGGATGTCAAATTCATTTGAGGCTGGCAACCTCAGCGTATAGAATGATGATTCATGAACCACCACTGCACGGGCTGGTGACTGCTTTATTGCTAGTTTCGTAAAGAGAACTAAAAGCATAAAGTAGTTCCAGGTTCCATACGGAGCAGGGAAGGAAAGATGAAAGAAATTATGTACATTCAAAGTATAATACTTACATTTTCAAAGCAGTGTAAGTTTTCAAGCTTTAAACCAGTGTAAATGTCTATGTGAAAATATTCATTTTAAAGTTAATGGATGTGTAAATCAGTCAATCAGTGTAAACATAAATGAAAACATATTCAATTTATATAGTGACCACTTTTCAATCAGTGGAGATGAATATGTAAACAGACGCTATCTGTATTATTAACCTTTTCATTTAAATGTCATGTAAAGCTAAAGCTATTTTATTTAAATGTAAAGAAAGTTTATCCCGAGGGATTAAATTTAATTCTCATCGAGGGTAAATTCTAAGTTAATGGGATGGTGGTATGGGAAGATAGGAACCCATAACTATAGGGTGGTAAACGCCATACTCAGAAGGGCGTTTCGCTCTATTCTTTTACCATAGTTATTGGTGGTACCAGCAGAAAGTACTATCCCTGGATCAAGAAGGGAACAGTGGCTTAATCTTTAAGACAAAGGACCCACTTGGTATACTCTCCTTGACATTTTTCAGAAACCAGCTACCCCCGACAACTTGACCAGTGACGAGCGTGAAGAGAATGAAAAGAACCAACCCATAAGAAGGAGCAGAACCGTCATTGGCAGCTAAGTTCAAATATATGCTGCCACTTGAACTTCTTGTAACATTTCACAATCCATAACGACCATGATGATAACTTTTCTTGATCCATAACTATTCAAATAATTTTTCAACTGCTAAAACTTAAGTGATTATTAAATTTTTTTTATTTGTAATGTTACAAAATTAACTTCGATTTAATCGTTTTAAAGTTACTGCATGTTTGTCTCCGTCATTTTACTACACACACTTTAAACAGAGCTATACCAGAATAATAATAATTCCACTGAGTAAATCAGGGGTAGGGGCTTAAACGAGCTGAAATTAATAAGTGCTTAATTCCTTCACAAAAGTTGTCGGCAGATTCTAGAATTAACGTGCTCAGCCAAAGCAGCATTGTTTTCGCTTATCTGAATATCTTGTGAAGACTCCCTTTGTAATAGAAGTGTCATTACCCTTCTATCTACATCTCTGCCAAGAGTAATCTTGTGCGAAGGTAGATACCTTTGAAGCCCATATTAGATACTCTTGAGTTTTGGCCACTGTTTGACCACTACTGCAAAACAGGGGAGGCAATACCATCACACAGCATTCCATCATTGTATACAGATGTTTATGGCGACAGACACCACGTGAGCAGAGAAGAGCAACGCCCCCACAGACTACCTACACCCAACCATCGCTGCAAATATTTTATAGTATACTTCCGGACATGAGCAGTCAAAGACTAAAACCCCACGTGGTCTTGGTACATGAAAATAGTCAAGATGTCTGAAGGACGGACGGGATAACTGATCAGCCCACAAGCAGCAACTACCCATGTAGTTGGGGGGGGGGTCTCTGGAGAGAGAAAAAATAAATGATGACTACTGCCCCCTCAGGCATGTTATGAGGTTGTGCACGCGCTGGTAACCCTCTTGATATAAACATCAACCACCGCTACAACATCATGTGACTGCGTGATGCAGGCGTCTTGTAATGGGACCTGCTGAAGTGGTGGTTCCATGTCCCGTTAGCAGCGCACATGATGATGATAGCACATACAGGATTGACATAAATACATCGTTGTTTGTTAGAGAACGTGATGATGATAGTACGTGAGGGATTGACGTAAATACATCGTTGTTTGTTAGAGAACATGATGATGATACCACACGCAGGATTGACGTAAACACATCGTTGTTTGTTAGAGAACATGATGATGATAGCACACGCAGGATTGACGTAAATGCATCGTTGTTTGTTAGAGAACATGATGATGATACCACACGCAGGATTGAAGTAAATACATCGCTGTTTGTTAGAGAACATGATGATGATAGCACACGCAGGATTGACGTAAATGCATCGTTGTTTGTTAGAGAACATGATGATGATACCACACGCAGGATTGACGCAAATACATCGTTGCTGTTTAGCAAACAGCAGGTCAGAATTCATGACGCTTGGATTAAAACCAACTGTGGAGCTAGTGGAAGACACAATGACCTCAGCAATGTTACCACTCCCCATTACACAGAATAATATAAAACAATACATTCAACATAAACTATCAGGAAATAAATCACTCGACAATAACAGTCCTAATTGAACCGACGAATCCACGTATATCATTAGTGGTTGAAAGCACGTACCTTGTGGAAAAGTAGCGAATACCAAATTTTAAAAAAGGGATGAAAACACTCTTCATTTAACCCTGTCTCCAAATCCACGCAATCGGTAATTAGAAACAAACAACTAATAACGTGACGGCGAAATGCTACATAGCAACTAATAACGTGACGGCGAAATGCTACATAGCAACTAAAAACGTGACGGCGAAATGATACATTCTCCAACATTACTATATTACTATTTCCCTCAACAATTACCGTCAAGTTTTTTTGTTATAACTGATGTTGTGATCTTGAGACAAGTGTGTCGTACTGGTTGATGTGAGCCCGTATTGTTGTAGGATATCTGTGATGTTGTAGGATATCCGTAATGTTGTAGGATATCTGTGTTGTTGTAGGATATCTGTGTTGTTGTAGGATATCTGTGTTGTTGTAGGTAATCTGTGATGTTGTAGGATATCTGTGTTGTTGTAGGATATCTGTGTTGTTGTAGGTAATCTGTGATGTTGTAGAATATCTGTATTGTTGTAGGATATGTGTGTTGTTGTAGGATATATGTGTTGTTGTAGGATATCTGTGTTGTTGTAGGATATCTGTGATGTTGTAGGATATCTGTGATGGTGTAGGATATCTGTGTTGTTGTAGGATATCTGTGATGTTGTAGGAAATCTGTGATGTTGTAGGAAATCTGTGATGTTGTAGGATATCTGTGTTGTTGTAGGATATATGTGTTGTTGTAGGATATCTGTGATGTTGTAGGATATCTGTGATGTTGTAGGATATCTGTGTTGTTGTAGGATATCTGTGATGTTGTAGGATATCTGTGATGTTGTAGGATATCTGTGTTGTTGTAGGATATCTGTGTTGTTGTAGGATATCTGTGATGTTGTAGGATATCTGTGATGTTGTAGGATATCTGTGTTGTTATAGGATATCTGTGATGTTGTAGGATATATGTGTTGTTGTAGGATATCTGTGATGTTGTAGGATATCTGTGATGTTGTAGGATATCTGTGATGTTGTAGGATATCTGTGATGTTGTAGGATATATGTGATGTTGTAGGATATCTGTGATGTTGTAGAATATCTGTGATGTTGTAGGATATCTGTGATGTTGTAGGAAATCTGTGATGTTGTAGGAAATCTATGATGTTGTAGGATATATGTGATGTTGTAGGATATCTGTGATGTTGTAGGATATATGTGATGTTGTAGGATATCTGTAATGTAGCAGGATATCTGTGATGTTGAAGATATCTGTGATGTTGTAGAATATCGGTGATGATGAGGATATCTGTGATGTTGTAGGATATATGTGATGTTGTAGAATATCTGTGATGTTGTAGGATATCTGTAATGGTGTAGGATATTTGTGATGTTGTAGGATATCTGTGATGTTGTAGGATATCTGTGATGTTAATGATATCTGTGATGTTGTAGGATATCTGTGATGTTGTAGGATATCTGTGATGTTGTAGGATATCTGTGATGTTAATGATATCTGTGATGTTGTAGGATATCTGTGATGTTGTAGGATATCTGTGATGTTGAGGATATATGTGATGTTGAGGATATCTGTGATGTTGTAGGATATCTGTGATGATGAGGATATCTGTGATGTTGTAGGATATCTGTGATGTTGAGGATATCTGTGATGTTGTAGGATATCTGTGATGTTGTAGTATATTTGTGATGTTGTAGGATATCTGTGATGTTGAAGATATCTGTGATGTTGTAGAATATCGGTGATGATGAGGACATCTGTGATGTTGTAGGATATCTGTGATGTTGTAGGATATTTGTGATGTTGTAGGATATCTGTGATGTTGTAGGAAATCTCTGATGTTGTAGGAAATCTGTGATGTTGTAGGATATCTGTGATGTTGTAGGATATCTGTGATGTTGTAGGATATCTGTGATGTTGTAGGATATCTGTGATGTTGTAGGATATATGTGATGTTGTAGGATATCTGTGATGTTGTAGGATATCTGTGTTGTTGTAGGATATCTGTGATGTTGTAGGATATCTGTGTTGTTGTAGGATATCTGTGTTGTTGTAGGATATCTGTGTTGTTGTAGGATATCTGTGATGTTGTAGGATATCTGTGTTGTTGTAGGATATCTGTGATGTTGTAGGAAATCTCTGATGTTGTAGGATATCTGTGATGTTGTAATATATCTGTGATGTTGTAGGATATATGATGTTGTAGGATATCTGTGATGTTGAGGATATCTGTGATGTTGTAGGATATCTGTGATGTTGTAGGATATCTGTGGTGTTGTAGGATATCTGTGATGTTGTAGGATATCTGTGATGTTGTAGGATATCTGTGATGTTGTAGGATATCTGTGATGTTGTAGGATATCTGTGTTGTTGTAGGATATCTGTGATGTTGTAGGATATCTGTGTTGTTGTAGGATATCTGTGTTGTTGTAGGATATCTGTGTTGTTGTAGGATATCTGTGATGTTGTAGGAAATCTCTGATGTTGTAGGAAATCTGTGATGTTGTAATATATCTGTGATGTTGTAGGATATCTGTGTTGTTGTAGGATATCTGTGATGGTGTAGGATGTCTGTGTTGTTGTAGGATATCTGTGATGTTGTAGGATATCTGTGATGTTGTAGGATATCTGTGATGTTGAGGATATCTGTGATGTTGAGGATATCTGTGATGTTGTAGGATATCTGTGATGTTGTAGGATATCTGTGATGTTGTAGGATATCTGTGATGATGAGGATATCTGTGATGATGAGGATATCTGTGATGTTGTAGGATATCTGTGATGTTGTCTATCCACCTGCCTCTTGGTCTTCGTTGTGCTCTGAAACCAGATCTTCTAGTGTTGTAGGCGAGTCGTGGTACTTCATCGCGCTCCATTCTCGTGAGACGGCCCAACCACGTAATCTTCTGTCTCTCTATATACTTGATACATGATGCAGGTCCCTATAAAGTTACTGATGTTATCATTTCTCTTTGTGTCTCTCATGGTAAAACATTAATGGCTTGTGTTGTTAATTATTTCTCTGTGTGTCTCTCATGGTAAAACATTAATGGCTTTTGTTGTTAATTATTTCTCTGTGTGTCTCTCATGGTAAAACATTAATAGCTTGTGTTGTTCACCATTTCTTCTCACAGGATGGGATTTTGCTCTACTGTGCTTTGGTCAAGGACCATATTTGACACTGACAGCAAAGTATTGGTAAGAATATACCATTTATCAGCTGTGGTTTAGTTAGATAATGATGTTGTGAGTGTGAGTAGTGGTTAAGTCACTAGTTAGATACGATGTTGTGAGTGTGAGTAGTGGTGACAGTTGTTAAGTCACTGTACTAGCTTTTTGATTTCTTCTTTTAATATCTCTGTCAATCTCCATTTTCTTAACTCTCTTCTCATTCATATAATCAGAAATCACAAACAATGAACGAACATCGTGACGGCGAAATGCTACGTGCTCGGAGATGTATTCCTATCTTTCGATATCTATCGTCAATGGGTGCGGAGAATAAATATTTATACATTTCAATATGTCTTTCTGCTCCATGTAGTGTGAGAATATGTGTGGGTACACAACATTTAATGTGTGAGAATATGTGTGGGTAAACAACATTTGATGGTGGGCTGAGACATGAAATCAATAATTAGAGAATCAAAACATGGAGCCCGATGATAATCTGGAGCCAGCTTGATGATGTCGGAGAACATTCTAAAAACTAATTAACATTCCAGACAAGAGATGGAAGCCACACCAGGAAGATGGGCAGCCATACTGGGTACATCGTCTCCATTCGTTTAATGCCTACTTCAGACCACGTGACTACAAAATACGAAAATAACTGGTTGTCTCGTTCTGAATTTCATAATATGAACATTTTGTCCAAGACAGTTTATATATGGTATCCTAATTGCCGGATGTCATGAACGGCTATCCATTAACCGAAGCCATTCTATAAACCGTATCGCTCTCACACTTCGACAGCTCCAACAGACAGTCTGACACACTAAAGAGTTATATGAGAGAGTCAGATATACCCGAGAGTTATATGACAGAGTCAGTCATACTGGAGCGTTATATGAGAGAGCCAGTAATACCGGAGAGTTATATGACAGAGTCAGTGTAGAATAACAGTCAGTAGACTAAGAATAAACGTGTTGTTGTGTATTGGCCACTGTTGTAGAATGTCTGGATGCGGATGTTATGTTTAGAGTCATGCACTGATCATCACTGAAGAAAGTCTTCTTCAGTTACCTCTGCATCATCGAATGAACCTGTCATATTGACATTGAGTGGGAGTGTCAAGTAACGCGAATGGTGTAGTAGTTCGGTGTAACAGACCACTTGATAATACCTCTCACACACTCTCATGTAATGCAATGACGACTTGAACTGCCGCTGACATTTCAATAGTTTAATGAAGGCACGCACACTGGACAGCACGGATACAGTCATGGGTACATGTTGACATAAATTCATTGGTTATTTGAATCGTGGATGATACATTCATGTAGTAGTAAAATAACATTCAACCTAAGGTAGCATTCACTGTTCTGGTAACTAATCGCCGTATCCTCTACTGACTGAACGCGTCAATGAGGATCGGTAAACATACAAAAGTCATTGGCCCAACCTTCATTTCATGGCTAAGTTCTTAAGCTGAGATATGTCCAATGTTTGTATAATAATCATAAACCACGATAGTGGGTTTTCACCTCATAACAAGATCTCGATACCACTGCCCGATAGTAGGATACATAATCTGTTCTCTTGACAGTGATCAAAAATATGATGACAGGAATATAACATGGCCGCCTTCCTGAGTTGTCGCTCACTCACTCGCAGGAGGGTAGATATAAGCCAAAGTTAATTCAGAATGTGCATATAAATAATTTCATAAAGTTTTTCCATACAGCGCTACAGTAATCACGTTACTTCATGTAGATATAACTGCTGTAGGAAAGCCTGTCATCTTCGTCGATACAAAACACGACCCTAGCGATACGAAGCACAATGTTCCATCTAGGTCTAACCGACTCGAGATCATCAAAAATAGGGTCTGGCATACCTGGAGTCCGAATCATACATTTGAGGAGGATCTCTGACAAATAGACTCTTGCAGAGACATAAACTTCTCCTGGAAAAACATCTACGAATCACTGTTAAACCTTAAACAGTGCCAGCCCTGGAAAACACACTCAGCCATTCTTGGGCGACATTATCGGAACTCTTCACAACCCAGTAGGACTACGAAAACCTGCGCTAGATTCCGGCAGAAAGAATATAGTCCGACCTGAACATACAAAGGTATACAATATACGACTGAATCTTCTTTCACTAGACAAGTAGTACACATGAATTCAAGCCATAAACATAACAAGCAAAATTAATCTATTTTCTGGCCCGAACAAATAAGAACGGACATGAATTCAATATCCATGCGCCGAATCAATATCAAGAACGATCACTCATATAATCAAAAGTGTAAATCAATCATGAATTATCTAGCTTTACCAGAGGAAGCATTTTCATACACAAATGAATGCAAATATATATTTTCCATATTAAATAGCCATATCGTATTTTTGTAATATGTGCGTCAAAATATGCACGCAACAGATTACCACACCCCTCGGGAAAAAAAATGGTACTTTTTTTTTTTGAAAATATCTAGGAGCAACATACAGTAGGCTCACAACGCACCAATAACAATGCGCAGATGATAAGCATTGAGAATATATTTCATGATCTTAGAGAAAGTATTTCTCTAAGTATAAATATTTCCAGAGAGGTGTCACCAACGCATACTACAATACTGGCAATGCCACACTTTCTACATCAGTTTATACATAAATTTCATCTTAGATATCTTAACATCATGATCATCAAAGACGAAAAAACATTGAAAGATCAGCGGTGAATAAACATCAATGAACCGCTAAGTAGTGTTACAATCAATATGTGATATATTAAGGACAGACATAAGTCTGGAAGTGTATCAGGAAATCTTAAGACAATAAACTTAAGTGGACTCATGTTGAGATCTACCGTCGTAACGAGATCTATCCAAATTATGATCTCCGTTTAGACCATTGCTTTTGTTTACACTCCATTTACCATAGTTATGAAAAGTTGTGTTATTACCCTTATGATCAGTAGGATTTTGTTGTCCACAAAAATAATTATTATGAGGTTGGTAACCTCTATTGAAGTTCCTACTGTTACTGGGACCAAAAAATTGAGCATCATCAAATTGCCTCCAGTTCTTTGAAAAAGAACCATTACGTGAAAAAGAAAAATTAACACGTGATGAACGCCCTTGGCGCTGTTCATAATTACGCCTATCTTTTCTAGCACAATCGTTGTTATTTTTGCCTGTGGCAATGTGCTTAACAGATGGATCGTACTGCATGGGCTGAGTATGATGTGTACTAACCGTTTTGTTTTCTTTTATCAACTTATCAGGAATCTGAAAATTCGATGCACGGTTTTCCTGAGGAATCTTGTTATGATATTTATCAAAGTCCTCACCGTGATCCAAAGTTGATTTATCTTTGTTGAGCTCACGCCAACTCACATTAGAGGCAGTATCGTTATTTCGTGGGAAACCATATTTTCCACGAACAGATTTGCTCACATATTGTTTCATGTTACTACTAGCATGTTGTTGACTCTTTGCACTAACATAGTGACCATCCGATTTGTGTTCAAATCTATTCACCTTATTATTAGACAACATTTTATTGTTCAAAACAATATCTAACAAACCGTCGACCCTCTTACGAAGTTTTGTAACTTCCACTTCTGCCAAAACTTTCTCTCTAGAAAAAGTTTTCTGAGTTTTCTCATTAGTTCTCACTTCCCAGTTATAATCTAACTTTGTAATACGTAACTGAGATACAAGAGTTTTCTCTCTAGCAATACTATCTTTGAGATCTGTTCTCAATTCTGTCATCTGAGACGTAGTTTCTAGAACCTGAGTCTTTTCTTGAACAAGTTCAAGTTTCAGTGCTTATATAGCACTATGATGAGTAGTCATCAGTTTATCAATCTTTTCATCATTTTCTTTCTTCGCTCTCAACTGTGTCAACTCCAGTTGCAGTGACTGAATCTCCATATCCTTCTTATTCTTAAACACCTTAATCTCCTCCTGAGATATTAAATTCTTTTCTTCTAGTTGGCGGCTTAGAAACACATTCTGACTCAATAGATTAGTGAGTTTATCATTATTTATCTTCTTGTGTTTCTCAGCCTCCACTTTTAATTTCTCATAGTCCATTTTTACTTGTTCAATATCACTAATAAGAGACTGTTCTTTATTAAGATGATTGTTCTTCATTAAGCTCACTTCAACTTCTAACTTTTTAAAATCCTTTTCCAGTTGAGATTGTCTCAATTTATTCTCACTAGGAAGAGCTAATGTTTCTATAATCTTCCAAAGTAGTTTTAAATCAAGCGTGGAAGAGCTCACTTTATTTACCTGATTACCCAACATCTCTTTTAATGAGGTCACTTCATTCTCTAACTCTTTCTTCTGACTAAGAGAAGAGTCATATACTTTCTTATTATCTTCTGTCAACATCATCATTTTATCCTTTAATATTGTATTTTCATAATTCACTGCTGATAACTTATCAATAAGAGCTTTCTTGTCACTTTGAAGCTCATTTATCGTTTTCTTTAATACATTCAACTCCAAAGCTAAGAGTCTATCTTCATCTTCTCTCTGCCACTGTTCAGCTTCTTTGTCTAATTTTGCCAACTCAGCTTTCAGTTTCTCAATTTCCAATCTTTTCTGTTCAGATTCTCTGTCTATTATTTTTTGTTCAGCCTCAGCTTCTCTGTCTAATCTTTTTTGTTCAGCAGCAGCAGCAGCTTCTAATCTTTTTTCTTCTTTTTGAAGCTCTCTCTCCTCTGCAGCAGCTTTTCTTTCCTCAGCAGCAGCTTCTAATCTTTTTTCTTCTATTTGAAGTTTTCTCTCTTCTGCCTTCAATACCATAGAGAATTGAGCAGTTGTCCATTCTTCTAATTCTTTGCCAGTCTTATCAAGGGATTTCCTTTGTGTAATAAAGTAATCTAATGTAGACATCCTGTCTTATTAAATCAGAAACCTGAAAAAGTAAATAAATTACCTTATTTCACTTTCATGGGAGACAAGTCTATACTATAGACTTAGTCTTAGTGAAAAACTTGTATGGTTATTTTGTTTATAATATAACCAATGATAACTTGAGTACCTGTGGAAAACAATAACTGTATATCCCAAACACTGTGGGAGACAAGCCTTACAAAGGTCTTGTATACTTTCTTAATGTAATCAATGATCACTTGAGTACCTGTGGAAAATAATATTTTCTATCCCAATCACTGTGGGAGACAAACCTTACAAAGGTCTTGTACACTTTCTTAATGTAATCAATGATCATAAGTACTGGTCTCTACTATAATATAAATATATTCAAATATACCTTATATATATATCATATGTCAACTCAAGACATTCACAAAGGACAAACAAGAAAAGACCATATGAGAACATTTGCAGAAATCAAATTAAATCAAATAGAAAAAATTAAAAAAAAATGATCACAGAATCTGTGATGATAACCGCAATGAAATCAACAAGACAAATAACGCCACAGTGTATAAACATAAGGGTGTAAAGAACTGAAATGAAAGGAAAGATGAGACCTACAATTATACAAACAAATCAAACAAAACTAAAGAACATAGAAATATTACAAAAACAACAAGAAGGACAGTTTCGTCACAGCTAACAAATATTTGCAAACAATGTTGCATGCAAATTTCAATTAAGAAATTTGCTCCCTATAGAACGCTAGAGCAAGACAAATGTCACTTGGTATTTCTTGTTCTAGTCACCTCCCATCCAGGCCCGCAGAATACAAACTAACTTAACACACAACAAATAACATATAAACATAAATACATGTAAACCTTAATAGCATAAATGCATACATAATATGATTAAATAATATGGCAATGTGATGTTAATAGAGTGTCGCAGAAAGGATGTGTTGCAGAGAAGGCTTATCTTTTATTCAAAATAATTTTTCACTTTTAATGAGTTATTAAATTATTGAATTAACTTATTACAATGTTCAATTCTTTTGAGCATATGAAGATCCAACGATGAAATATGCACTTTATGTTCAACAACACTGTGATTCTTCTGTACAGGATCAACAATCACTTCTTTCTTCTGTACAATGAGAAATGTCAACAGTACTGCTCCCGATATTTTATACTCTTGATACAACTGTCCTGTATAATACCGTCTGTACAGCGAAAAAATGTCAACAAGCGCTGACCTAGATACAGCATCCTATCGGTAATACAGGTCAAGCTGACATCGACTGCCCCGTTGTAACTTGTACACTGGTGTTCATGCGTGTCGTATGTGGCGTCAGGGATGGTCTGGTTATCATAACCCCAGGAATCTGGTTCACCACTGTAGAATAACAGGAGGCTCCTGGGGGATGTTATGTTTAGAGTCATGCACTGATCATCACTGAAGAAAGTCTTCTTCAGTTACCTCTGCATCATCGAATGAACCTGTCATATTGACATTGACTGGGAGTGCCAAGTAACGCGAATGGTGTAGTAGTTCGGTGTAACAGACCACTTGATAATACCTCTCACACCCTCTCATGTAATGCAATGACGACTTGAACTGCCGCTGACATTTCAATAGTTTAATGAAGGCACGCACACTGGACAGCACGGATACAGTCATGGGTACATGTTGACATAAATTCATTGGTTATTTGAATCGTGGATGATACATTCATGTAGTAGTGAAATAACATTCAACCTAAGGTAGCATTCACTGTTCTGGTAACTAATCGCCGTATCCTCTACTGACTGAACGCGTCAATGAGGATCGGTAAACATACAAAAGTCATTGGCCCAACCTTCATTTCATGGCTAAGTTCTTAAGCTGAGATATGTCCAATGTTTGTATAATAATCATAAACCACGATAGTGGGTTTTCACCTCATAACAAGATCTGGATACCACTGCCCGATAGTAGGATACATAATCTGTTCTCTTGACAGTGATCAAAAATATGATGACAGGAATATAACATGGCCGCCTTCCTGAGTTGTCGCTCACTCACTCGCAGGAGGGTAGATATAAGCCAAAGTTAATTTAGAATGTGCATATAAATAATTTCATAAAGTTTTTCCATACAGCTCTACAGTAATCACGTTACTTCATGTAGACATAACTGCTGTAGGAAAGCCTGTCATCTTCGTCGATACAAAACACGACCCTAGCGATACGAAGCACAATGTTCCATCTAGGTCTAACCGACTCGAGATCATCAAAAATAGGGTCTGGCATACCTGGAGTCCGAATCACACACATGAGGAGGATCTCTGACAAATAGACTCTTGCAGAGACATAAACTTCTCCTGGAAAAACATCTACGAATCACTGTTAAACCTTAAACAGTGCCAGCCCTGGAAAACACACTCAGCCATTCTTGGGCGACATTATCGGAACTCTCCACAACCCAGTAGGACTACGAAAACCTGCGCTAGATTCCGGCAGAAAGAATATAGTCCGACCTGAACATACAAAGGTATACAATATACGACTGAATCTTCTTTCACTAGACAAGTAGTACACATGAATTCAGGCCATAAACATAACAAGCAAAATTAATCTATTTTCTGGCCCGAACAAATAAGAACGGACATGAATTCAATATCCATGCGCCGAATCAATATCAAGAACGATCACTCATATAATCAAAAGTGTAAATCAATCATGAATTATCTAGCTTTACCAGAGGAAGCATTTTCATACACAAATGAATGCAAATATATATTTTCCATATTAAATAGCCATATCGTATTTTTGTAATATGTGCGTCAAAATATGCACGCAACAGTCAGTCATACTGGAGCGTTATATGAGAGAGCCAGTAATACCGGAAAGTTATATGTCAGACATCTGGAGAATTATATGACAGCCAGTCATACCGTAGCGTTATTTGAGAGAATCAGTCATACTGGAGCATTATATGACAGAGTCAATCACATTGGAGAGTTATAGGAGAGAGTCAGCCATACCTGGAGAGCTATATGAGAGAGGCAGTCTTACTGGAGAGTTATATGAGAGAGAGTCAGACATCAATCAAACAATCAACCAATACCCTTTAGCTTCCCAAGGAGCATAGGCCTTCAACAAACACATGCCAAGTCTTCCTGTCCTGTGCCATCCGCTCAAGTTCTTTTCATGTTTTCCTCATCATTTTCACCTCTGTATCCAGCTCTCTTCTCCATGTGTTTTTTGGTCTACCTCTGCCTCTTTTTCCATGTGGATTCCAGAACAAGGATTGCCTTGTAATGCTATCAACAGGTTTTCTCAATGTGTGTCCTATCCATCGCCAGCGTCGTCTTCTCAACTCTTGCTCTACTGACACTTGTCTGGTTCTTGTCATCGATTCCACATTTGTGACTTTGTCATACCATTTCAGTCCTTCTATTCTACGCAAGCACCCGTTTATAAAAGTCTGTAGCTTTTTGGTTGTTGTTTTTGTTGCTCTCCATGTCTCAGAGCCATAAAAGAGAGTCAGACATATTCATACTGGAGACTCATATGAGAGTTTTTCACACTGATGAGCCATTTGACAGTCGGTGATACTGGGGAGTTATCAAAGATTAAGACATACTAGATATGTGTATGAGAGAGTCAGGCATACTGATGAATCATATGAAAGAATCAGACGTACCGAGGACTCATATCAGAGAGACAGACATACTGAAGAGTCATATCAGAGAGTCAGATATGCTGGAGATTCATATGAGGTTGTCAGTCCTACTGGAGAGTCATGCGAGAGTCAGAAACATTGGATAACTATATTCGCGTGTTATATGAGACAGTCAGACATAGTAGACAATTATATGAGACAGTCAGATGTAGTAGACAGTTATATGAGACAGTCAGACGTAGTAGACAGTTATATGAGACAGTCAGACGTAGTAGACAGTTATATGAAACAGACATATTAGACAGTTATATGAGATAGTCAGACGTAGCAGACAGTTATATGAGACAGTCAGATATTCTAGACCAGCCTTTCGTAATTTTTTCATCCATTAGGAACCCTTGAAATAATGTTAAAGTCTCAGGGAATCCCTCCAAAGAGAAATTATTATGTCTTCAGCTCATGGTACCTTAGCGTGATCAGTAAGTTGTCAATTTAACAATCCAATAATAACTGTCAGCGCTCTTTTGAGTAGAGAATGATTGTCTCTGTGGACCTGTTTGTTTTGGCAAACTAATTAGCTTACTCTATTTTGTGTTGTTCCCTCTCCTCACAAAGGATATCATCTCTAATGAAAATCCTTTTTTTTTTGGTTTAATTGATTACTTGATATTTGTTTTTAAATCGTATCTAAGTAGGCCTAAAAGTCTTATCACAAATGTATACTCTACATACTGGTGAAATGTTGGGGGTGCTAGAGTAGCTTTCTTACTTATTTCAAACTAACAATGACTTTACAGCCAACATTTCTTGAAAAAAAACCAAACAAAAACAAAACAACAGGTAGTTAACCCTAGCTTACTTTTTCTGAAGTTCATTTATTTCTTTCCCTTTCACAAATTAAAAAAAATAAAAAAAGCTCATGAGGCAAACATAATAAATTTCTGTTAATTACTGGCTTAAGATAAAATGGGATTTAATTTTGTTTAAGGTAAGCTCGAGAGATGTAATTTAAACAAATGTTGTAAATTGATTTTAGTTAATGCTATTTACAACATAAAAATGTATTGACAATTCGAGAGGGAAAGGATGACGTCATCAGCCTCCTCTTCGTGCAATACAGCGTTCATAAATGATCCACAGCGTCTCCCTGTAAACAATTATACTACTCGTCAAAAGTCAAGGGCCACCCTTTTCTTTTCAATACACTTTTATATAAGCGCATAGAATGATTAAATGAAGGAAGTGTTCAGTAAAAATTGGTGCAATATTTTCCTCTGATAGTCCTCTATGCACGTTAAGCATAAAAACAACTCACCGACAACCATGGTGATCACGTGCAATTTGGTTTGCTGACCATAAATTCACTTTTTTAATCTGTTTTTTCAAACTTCCGTACAACCAAACAGGTGAAATAATCGTGCTGATTGACATTCCACGTGCAAAGGCGACTTTTCGTGAACAGAGTTCACTCTTAATTTGTTTTACAATCAGCAGACTTACGGTAGTTTCATCAATTGCAAAAACCATGCCACCGAGAAGAAGTCTTGACACCTTACAAAGAATGAGGGCTATAGTGTGGGTTGAAAGTGGTTTATCTGTCCGTGAGGTTGCTAGACGGCTTGCAGTGTCACTCTACTATCCACATAATTTTGGAGAGATTTCAGGCCACAGGAAGTGTGGAGGATCGCCACCGGCCAGGTTGCCCTAGATGCACCAATAGACATGATGACCGGTACCTCTTGTTGTCAGCCCTGCGCCATCGAACAGTGACTTGTTCCACTCTAAGATGTCAGATGAGACAAACTGTAAACGTTAATGTCAGTCAAAGCACCATTCGAAGACGTTTACATGAATTCGGACTGGCTGCTCGACGTCCTGCAGTCAGAATCCCTCTTACTCCTGCTCATCGCAGAGCCCGTGTTGCTTGGTGTCGCGAGCACATCCGATGGACAAGGCAACAATGGAGTCAAGTTCTCTTCACTGATGAATCTCGCTTCACTGTGTCATTCAATGATGGCAGGATTCGAGTTTGGAGACGACCAGGAGAGCGATTTACTGGTGACACAATTCGAGAGGTGGATCGTTATGGTAGGGGTTCTGTCATTGTCTGGGGAGGCTTCTACAGACACGGCAGGACCCCACTCTACATCATCCAAGGCAACTTGACCGGCCCAAGATACCAGAACGAAATCTTGAGACCAATTGTTCATCCTGCTCTGGACGCCATAGATGGTAATGCCATCCTCCAAGATGATAACGCTCGACCCCATCGAGCTCGTGTGGTGAATGAGTTTATTCAGCAACATGGGATCATCAGGATGGCGTGGCCAGCTCATTCACCTGACCTTTCTCCGATTGAGCACCTCTGGGATGTCTTTGGTCAAAGATTGTCAACAAATCACCCCCTGCCAATGGATGTTGCACAGCTGACTGCATTTCTGCTTCAGGAATGGCAAGCTGTTCCTCAGGATACTCTTCGGACCCTTGTGGACTCGATGCGTCTACGCTGTCTTGAATGCCTTGCTGCAAACAGTGGTCATACCCGATTTTGAAATGTCTATTTGTCCAATATCTATTGTGTGACTTTTGAAAAGGTGGGTGACACACTTCACAGCTTCATTGCGTTTGAATGTGTGTTTCTATTTCTTTACGTGACATGTCAATTTGGTATTCAATAAATGCCGTTTTGACTAATACCAATTACGTTTATATCAGATTTGTTTTATGGTTTCAACCAAGGTTTTTCTAAGTGGCCTTTGACTTTTGACGAGGAGTATATTATTGGATTATTATATTTACAACTTACTGATCAGGCTAAGATGCCGTCAGCTGTAGATATAATAGTTTGTATGCAAGGGTTCCCTGAGACCCAAACAATATGTCAAAGGTTCATTCAGGATAAAATGTTTGAGAACGGCTGGTCAAGATTGTCTGACTATCTGGTGTCAAAAGTTTGAGAAAGGCTGGTCAAGATTGTCTGACTATCTCGTGTCAAAAGTTTGAGAAAGGCTGGTCAAGATTGTCTGACTATCTCGTGTCAAAAGCCGAGAACAGACTCTAAACTAATTGATTACGGTCGTGTTGTGCATTGCCCTATTAGGCTGCTCGGTCACTGCCAACAACGGCGAGTGCTAACATCGCCCCGCCCCCAATAAGTTAAAAAAAGACTCACGTTTTTCAATCACGATCTCTCGCGGAACCCCTAGCTACCTCTTGCGCAACCCTAGGTTTCCGCGGAACCCCGGCTGATAAATCTTGTTATAGACACAGGTTTAGGAAAGGCAGTAATACTTGACAGAACTAAAGAGTTAACAGATAAGAAAGTGTCAGGAGATAAGAAAGTGTCTGTAGATAAGAAAGTGTTCAAGATAATAAAGTGTCAGGAGATAAGAAGATATGTGGAAATAAGAAAGTGTCCGAGATAATAAAGTGTCAGGAGATAAGAAGGTGCCCGAAGATAAGAAAGTGTGAGGATAAGAAAGTGTGAGGAGATAAGAAAGTGTGAGAAGATAAGAAAGTGTCAGGAGATAAGAAAGTATCAGGAGATAAGAAAGTGTCCGGAGATAAGAAAGTGTCAGGAGATAAGAAAGTGTCAGGAGATAAGAAAGTGTGAGGAGATACGAAGGTGCCCGGAGATAAGAAAATGTCATGAGATAAGGAGGTGTCCGGAGATAAGAGTGTCCGAGACAATAAAGTGTTAGGAGACAAGAAGGTGTCCGGAGATAAGAAAGTGTCCGATATAATAATGTGTCAGGAGATAAGAAAGTGTCAGAAGATAATGAAGTGTCAGGAGATAATAATGTGTCAGGATATAATAATGTGTCAGGATATAAGAAAGTGTCCGGAGATAATAAAGTGTCAGGAGATAATAATGTGTCAGGAGATAAGAAAGTGTCCGGAGATAAGAAAGTGTCCGGAGATAACAAAATATCCGGAGATAAGAAAGTGTCAGGAGATAATAAAGTGTCAGGAGATAAGAAAATATCCGAAGATAATAAAGTGACAAGAGATAAGAAAATATCCGGAGATAAGACAGTGTAAGGAGATACGAAAGTGTCAGGAGATAAGAAAGTGTCAGGAGATAATAAAGTGTCAGGAGATAAGAAAATATCCGGAGATAAGAACGTGTCAGGAGATAATAAAGTGTCAGGAGATAATAAAGTGTCAGGAGATAATAAAGTCTCAGGAGATAAGAAAATATCCGGAGATAAGAACGTGTCAGGAGATCATAAAGTGTCAGGAGATAATAAAATGTCAGGAGATAAGAAAGTGTCAGGAGATAATAAAGTGTCAGGAGATAATAAAGTGTCAGAAGATAAGAAAGTGTCAGGAGATAAGAAAAAACAGGTAAACGTAAAAGACTGACAGCAGGCAAGCAGATGTATGACAAGATGAGATACAGAGATACCAGATCTCATCGTGGCGGAAAAGTCTTCACTACAAGGAGAATGGGTGTGGGCGGGTCAGTGGCTTCCTAATTCAGGATGATCCTACTTGATGAGCGAGTAAATCTTGGTTGGAAATTTAAGTAGGAGAGACACAGTCAGCTGCTACGATCTAGGTCAGCTGGGGGCAGCTAAGAAAAGGTAACCCGAATAAAAATATTCATCGCAGTGTTTGCTCTCTATGGGTCATGGGGCCACCATGTCAGATGGCGACCTAGAGAAAGTTTTTGCCAAAGCAAACACTGTGTAGAGGTGCTTTCATTAGCGATTGTTGTATATGATAAGGTTTCAGGGCATGCGCAGTCTCATATTAGTTGCCTTTTACGACATGCCTAAGGAATTAGCAGGTTACTTAATTCTCTGCCTGCTCTGAGATTCCCGTAGTTACGTGGGGCCCGAATAAAAATGTTGACTGAAAACGGATGTGCCGGGTTGAAAGGGCTGATATCGCAACCTAAAAGTAAACTATGAAACAACGTATTCAGTAGGTCCAACAACTTACAACTATATCAGTGACTGATCAAGTTAACTGACTACCCACACGTCATGACGGCATGTCGTGTTTGACTGACTGATGGACTTGACTGACTACTGACACATCATGACAGCATGCTGTGTATGACTGACTGATCGACTTGACTGACTACTGACACATCATGACAGCATGTCGTGTATGACTGACTGAGCGACCTGACTACTCAAAAACACTAGCATTTTATATAATTGTGCACAAGACTAGCAAACGCATCACTGAAAAACAACTCACTACAGAAGCTGTCACTGCAAGAGCGTATACACTACTTTGGAACAGTCTTCCTGCCAAGAGGCCAGCTGTAGGCGTAGCCCATACTCCATACGGAGCGAATAAGTTCAATAATTAATTCGTATGCAGAATAACAGAAGTAATTTCTCCAAATTTTCTACACAAAGAATATCTCTTGTCTATTGTACTATCTCTAAAAGATGGAAGTGATGGAAAGTGCGAGACAATTACTAGTGGGGCAAGAGATGACAAGAACCTGACAATTACCAGTGAGACAAGAGATGACAAGATCCAGAGAATTACCAGTGAGACAAGAGATGACGAGAACCAGAAAATTACCAGTGAGACAAGAGATGACAAGACCCAGAGAATTACCAGTGAGACAAGAGATGACAAGATCCAGAGAATTACCAGTGAGACAAGAGATGACAAGATCCAAACAATTACCAGTGAGACAAGAGATGACAAGATCCAGCCAATTACCAGTGAGACAAGAGATGACGAGAACCAGACAATTACCAGTGAGACAAGAGATGACAAGATCCAGCCAATTACCAGTGAGACAAGAGATGACAAGATCCAGCCAATTACCAGTGAGACAAGAGATGACAAGAACCAGGATGTGCTGGAGATTGAGGAGACCTGTTGACAACATTTCAAGCTAGTTCTCTAACTGGAACCCCCACGTAAGACGTAGAGGGAGACCGAACAACACACGGAGACAGGAACTAGTGTCAGACGTCACGTGACAGGAAGAAAGAAAATATGGAACGACCTTGAACAAACGTCCCGTGACAGGAAGAAAGAAAATATGGAACAACCTTGAACAAACGTCACGTGCCAGGAAGAAAGAAAATATGGAACGACCTTGAACAAACGTCACGTGACAGTAAGAAAGAAAATATGGAACGACCGTGAACAAACCTCACATGGCAGGAAGAAAGAAAATATGGAACGACCGTGAACAAACGTCACAATATTAGGAAGAAAGAAAATATAGAACGACCTTGAACAAATGGCACGTGACAGGAAGAAAGAAAATATAGAACGACATTGAACAAACGTCACATGACAGGAAGAAAGAAAATATAGAACGACTTTGAACAAATGGCACGTGACAGGAAGAAAAAAAATATAGAACGACCTTGAACAAACGTCACATGACAGGAAGAAAGAAAATATGGAACGACCGTGAACAAACGTCACATGACAGGAAGAAAGAAAATATAGAACGACCTTGAACAAACGTCACATGACAGGAAGAAAGAAAATATAGAACGACCTTGAACAAACGTCATATGACAGGAAGAAAGAAAATATAGAACGACCTTGAACAAACGTCACATGACAGGAAGACTTGACGCGTTTCTAGTAAGGGCCTATGCTCCATGGGGAGGTGACAGATATAGATGATGATCTCTTAACTAAACCATCACGTGACAGCTGAACAATACCACGTGACAATTAAGACCTGCGTCTCGTATGTGAATAAATGAGGAAACCTTGAGTGCTGTGAACAGTAAATAAATAAATAAAGATAATTGACAGGTGATCATTGCACATAAAGAATGACACTCGACAACAGAACAGAAAATATAAGTGATAGGCTTACCGGGAATCGAACCTAGGATTTATATTTTCTTTTCTGTTGTCTAGTGCCACCCTTTATGTCCAGCGAGTACCTGTTAATTACCTTTATTTATTGACTTATTTATTTATTTACTGTTCACAGGACTCAAGGTTTCCTCCATTATTTATTTAAGAGTTCACCCATCCGTGACTTTAACCTACCCGTCTATTCTGTGTTATTCGTCTTCCACTACACATTACTGGACACAAGTATTTCGGCCTTTATTTGGTCTATACTTGCTGATAGGAAAGTTATATTAGTGATTGCGTCTTTAAACTGTCTGGGTCGTCCACGGGTCCTATATACCATAGTTGTGTGAGTGTCATGAGAATGACCTCAGCCAATAATGCACTTTTTTGGGGTGCAAAATTGGCTGAGCGTCCTTTCACGATGTACTGTCACAGCAAGGCGATGGCGCCGTTTGGTTGGTCCTAGGTTCGATTCCCGGTAAACCTATCACTTATATTTTCTTTTCTGTTGTCTAATGTCATCCTTTATGTACAACGAGTACCTGTTAATAACCTTTATTTATTTATTTACTAATTTATTTACGTCTCTTATGTGGTAATCTAAAAATTGTTTATATTTGATGGAGAAAATTTTAATAATACGCCTGGTCTGAAAGTGCCACCTACGTATTTTGATTTAGCGATACTGGTCGAGGATTGTTTGACGACAGCCAACCTGACATGTCATCTCTCACACAGAAAATAATTAAAACCCTGATAATGTCATAAACAACTGGAATATTTCAGCGCTCCAAGAGAAATCTCAATCCAAACAATAATTTCCAGCCTTAAGCTTTTCACATGTCAACTGATTACGAAACCTGGTACCCGCGTGGTCATACAATGTTTACAAACGTTTAATGAGTACAGAATCTTGTATCTATCAATTCCCAACCATCCGAAGGTTCCATATTTTGAATAAATAGAATTCTCCGCTTGGATGAGAAATAAGCGACCCAATAAATGAAACAAAAGATCTAATTTATCGATAACCTTTCACAAGGTAATCCTGGCGTCGATGCTTGACATAGATTGATGCCAGAAAAATAGCAGAACTCTACGACATGAAAATTTACTCTCGCTACAGAAAGACCAGGTTTAGAATTTGCCTTGGAGATCTTTTCAACTCAAATAAATAAAGCATGTATCAAAAAAGTTTCTCATTAGAAATTCCGACATCTTTGTTTGATGCGAAAGAGCGGCTCATACACTCTTGACATTGCAAACAAGAGCAGATATTGTGGATACTCACAAACACACCGCCATCCTTTCAAGTTAAATTTCAGAATTTAGTTTCATCTACTGAGCCATAAATTCAACTCAACAAAATCAATGTTGCGTGCACAAACAAGGAATTGTGAATGAAGCAGATCAAACGAACATCATCATCATCATCAACTGCCATCCTCACAACAAAGGTCGGCTGTAATGGATCTCCAACGTCGTCTGTCTCTTGTCTTGGATGATGTACTCTGATAGACTCTTTCTTGTCCATCTCTTGTCTTGTCTTGGATGATGCACTCTGATAGACTCTGTCTTGCCCATCTCTTGTCTTGGATGATGTACTCTGATAGACTCTTTCTTGTCCATCTCTTGTCTTGTCTTGGATGATATACTCTGATAGACTCTTTCTTGTCCATCTCTTGTCTTGTCTTGGATGATGTACTCTGATAGACTCTGTCTTGTCCATCTCTTGTCTTGGATGATGTACTCTGATAGACTCTGTCTTGTCCATCTCTTGTCTTGGATGATGTACTCTGATAGACTCTGTCTTGTCCATCTCTTGTCTTGTCTTGGATGATATACTCTGATAGACTCTTTCTTGTCCATCTCTTGTCTTGTCTTGGATGATGTACTCTGATAGATTCTTTCTTGTCCATCTCTTGTCTTGGATGATGCACTCTGATAGATTCTTTCTTGTCCATCTCTTGTCTTGGATGATGTACTCTGATAGACTCTTTCTTGTCCATCTCTTGTCTTGTCTTGGATGATATACTCTGATAGACTCTTTCTTGTCCATCTCTTGTCTTGTCTTGGATGATGTACTCTGATAGACTCTGTCTTGTCCATCTCTTGTCTTGGATGATGTACTCTGATAGACTCTTTCTTGTCCATCTCTTGTCTTGGATGATGCACTCTGATAGACTCTGTCTTGTCCATCTCTTGTCTTGGATGATGTACTCTGATAGATTCTTTCTTGTCCATCTCTTGTCTTGTCTTGGATGATATACTCTGATAGACTCTTTCTTGTCCATCTCTTGTCTTGTCTTGGATGATGTACTCTGATAGACTCTGTCTTGCCCATCTCTTGTCTTGGATGATGTACTCTGATAGACTCTTTCTTGTCCATCTCTTGTCTTGTCTTGGATGATATACTCTGATAGACTCTTTCTTGTCCATCTCTTGTCTTGTCTTGGATGATGTACTCTGATAGACTCTGTCTTGCCCATCTCTTGTCTTGGATGATGTACTCTGATAGACTCTTTCTTGTCCATCTCTTGTCTTGTCTTGGATGATATACTCTGATAGACTCTTTCTTGTCCATCTCTTGTCTTGTCTTGGATGATCTCTTGTCTTGTCTTGGATGATGTACTCTGATAGACTCTGTCTTGTCCATCTCTTGTCTTGGATGATGTACTCTAATAGACTCTGTCTTGTCCATCTCTTGTCTTGGATGATGTACTCTGATAGACTCTGTCTTGTCCATCTCTTGTCTTGGATGATGTACTCTGATAGACTCTTTCTTGTCCATCTCTTGTCTTGGATGATGTACTCTGATAGACTCTGTCTTGTCCATCTCTTGTCTTGGATGATGCACTCTGATAGACTCTGTCTTGTCCATCTCTTGTCTTGGATGATGCACTCTGATAGACTCTTTCTTGTCCATCTCTTGTCTTGGATGATGTACTCTGATAGACTCTGTCTTGCCCATCTCTTGTCTTGGATGATGTACTCTGATAGACTCTGTCTTGTCCATCTCTTGTCTTGGATGATGCACTCT
Source organism: Oreohelix idahoensis (assembly GCA_024509875.1). NCBI lineage: Eukaryota > Metazoa > Mollusca > Gastropoda > Stylommatophora > Oreohelicidae > Oreohelix > Oreohelix idahoensis. Next base: position 129,499 of record JAMPIV010009670.1, read on the forward strand.
GATAGACTCTGTCTTGCCCATCTCTTGTCTTGGATGATGTACTCTGATAGACTCTGTCTTGTCCATCTCTTGTCTTGGATGATGCACTCTGATAGACTCTTTCTTGTCCATCTCTTGTCTTGGATGATGTACTCTGATAGACTCTGTCTTGTCCATCTCTTGTCTTGGATGATGTACTCTGATAGACTCTGTCTTGTCCATCTCTTGTCTTGGATGATGCACTCTGATAGACTCTTTCTTGTCCATCTCTTGTCTTGGATGATGTACTCTGATAGACTCTGTCTTGTCCATCTCTTGTCTTGGATGATGTACTCTGATAGATTCTTTCTTGTCCATCTCTTGTCTTGGATGATGTACTCTGATAGACTCTGTCTTGTCCATCTCTTGTCTTGGATGATGTACTCTGATAGACTCTTTCTTGTCCATCTCTTGTCTTGGATGATGTACTCTGATAGACTCTGTCTTGCCCATCTCTTGTCTTGGATGATGTACTCTGATAGACTCTTTCTTGTCCATCTCTTGTCTTGGATGATGCACTCTGATAGACTCTGTCTTGCCCATCTCTTGTCTTGGATGATGTACTCTGATAGACTCTTTCTTGTCCATCTCTTGTTTTGGATGATGCACTCTGATAGACTCTGTCTTGCCCATCTCTTGTCTTGGATGATGTACTCTGATAGACTCTGTCTTGTCCATCTCTTGTCTTGGATGATGTACTCTGATAGACTCTGTCTTGCCCATCTCTTGTCTTGGATGATGTACTCTGATAGACTCTGTCTTGTCCATCTCTTGTCTTGGATGATGTACTCTGATAGACTCTGTCTTGTCCATCTCTTGTCTTGGATGATGTACTCTGATAGACTCTGTCTTGCCCATCTCTTGTCTTGGATGATGTACTCTGATAGACTCTGTCTTGCCCATCTCTTGTCTTGGATGATGTACTCTTATAGACTCTTTCTTGTCCATCTCTTGTCTTGGATGATGTACTCTGATAGACTCTGTCTTGCCCATCTCTTGTCTTGGATGATGTACTCTGATAGACTCTGTCTTGCCCATCTCTTGTCTTGGATGATGTACTCTGATAGACTCTGTCTTGTCCATCTCTTGTCTTGGATGATGTACTCTGATAGACTCTGTCTTGTCCATCTCTTGTCTTGGATGATGTACTCTGATAGACTCTGTCTTGCCCATCTCTTGTCTTGGATGATGTACCCTGATAGACTCTTTCTTGTCCATCTCTTGTCTTGGATGATGTACTCTAATAGACTCTGTCTTGTCCATCTCTTGTCTTGGATGATGTACTCTGATAGACTCTGTCTTGCCCATCTCTTGTCTTGGATGATGTACTCTGATAGACTCTGTCTTGTCCATCTCTTGTCTTCGATGATGTACTCTGATAGACTCTGTCTTGCCCATCTCTTGTCTTGGATGATGTACTCTGATAGACTCTGTCTTGTCCATCTCTTGTCTTGGATGATGTACTCTGATAGACTCTGTCTTGCCCATCTCTTGTCTTGGATGATGTACTCTGATAGACTCTGTCTTGTCCATCTCTTGTCTTGGATGATATACTCTGATAGACTCTGTCTTGTCCATCTCTTGTCTTGGATGATGTACTCTGATAGACTCTGTCTTGCCCATCTCTTGTCTTGGATGATGTACTCTGATAGACTCTGTCTTGTCCATCTCTTGTCTTGGATGATGTACTCTGATAGACTCTGTCTTGCCCATCTCTTGTCTTGGATGATGTACTCTGATAGACTCTGTCTTGTCCATCTCTTGTCTTGGATGATGTACTCTGATAGACTCTGTCTTGCCCATCTCTTGTCTTGGATGATATACTCTGATAGACTCTTTCTTGTCCATCTCTTGTCTTGGATGATGTAATCTGATAGATTCTTTCTTGTCCATCTCTTGTCTTGGATGATGTACTCTGATAGACTCTGTCTTGTCCATCTCTTGTCTTGGATGATGTACTCTGATAGACTCTGTCTTGCCCATCTCTTGTCTTGGATGATGTACTCTGATAGACTCTGTCTTGTCCATCTCTTGTCTTGGATGATGTACTCTGATAGATTCTTTCTTGTCCATCTCTTGATGTTATCTTCCCACTTACAGCACGTTTGTCTTCAACTATTATAATCTTCAAACAAACCACAGACGGGCATTCCGGTAAAACTGACAACTGCTTTCATAACCACCCATCCCTCCCTGCCAACTTCTCAAAATTATGTCACGAAACATGTTTGATGTTATATGTTTTGTGTCTGATGTTACACGTTTATTGTTTTACTCAGCTACTCTTTATATCTTTAATACACTTACCTTCTCTTTATATCATTACTACCCATACCTCTGTATAGCAGTACTACCTACAACGTCTTGTCACACTATTCGTTACTTACCTTCTCTTTATAGCATTTACTTAAAAGTATCTTTTCTTTATATCACTTATTAGCCATGTCTTCTTTATATGTCACTTGCTGCACACACGTTCTCTTTATACCATTACAACGAAAACAAGGTCTTTATATTACTACAAATACCTTCTTGTTATACTATTTGCTACCTATACTTTCTCTCAGTACTACTTACTACCCACATGTTCTCTTTATAAAATTACAACCTATACCTTCTCTTTTTAAAATTACTACCCATCCCTTCTCTTTATAAAATTACTACCCATACCTTCTCTTTATAAAATTACTATGTATACTTTCTCTAAAAAAAAATACTATCTATATCTTATCTTCATAAAATTACTACATATACCTTCTCTTTATAAAATTACTACCTATACCTTCTCTTTATAAAATTACTATCTATACCTTCTCTTTATAAAATTAATATCATTCACTTATCTTCATAAAATTACTACATATACCTTCTATTTATAAAATTACTATCTTTACCTTATCTTCATAAAATTACAATCTATACCTTATCTTCATAAAATTACTATCTTTACCTTATCTTCATAAAATTACTACATATACCTTCTCTTTATAAAATTACTATCTATACTTTATCATTATAAAATTACTATCTTTACCTTATCTTTATAAAATTATTATCTATACCTTCTCTTTATAAAATTACTATCTTTACCTTATCTTCATAAAATTACTACATATACATTCTCTTTATAAAATTAATATCTATACTTTATCTCCATAAAATTACTATCTTTACCTTATCTTCATAAAATTACTATATATACCTTCTCTTTATAAAATTACTATCTTTACCTTATCTTCATAAAATTACTACCTATACGTTCTCTTTATAAAATTACTATCTTTACCTTATCTTCATAAAATTACTATCTATACCTTATCTTCATAAAATTACTATCTTTACCTTATCTTCATAAAATTACTATCTATATCTTATCTTCATAAAATTATTATCTTTATCTTATCTTCATAAAATTACTATCTATATCTTATCTTCATAAAATTACTATCTTTATCTTATCTTCATAAAATTACTACATATACCTTATCTTCATAAAATTACTATCTATATCTTATCTTCATAAAATCACTATCTTTATCTTATCTTCATAAAATTACTATCTTTATCTTATCTTCATAAAATTACTATCTTTATCTTATCTTCATAAAATTACTATCTATACCTTATCTTCATAAAATTACTATCTTTACTTTATCTTCATAAAATTACTATCTATACCTTATCTTCATAAAATTACTATCTTTACCTTATCTTCATAAAATTACTATCTATACCTTATCTTCATAAAATTACTATCTTTACCTTATCTTCATAACATTACAATCTATACCTTATCTTCATAAAATTACTATCTTTACCTTATCTTCATAAAATTACTATATATACCTTCTCTTTATAAAATTACTATCTTTACCTTATCTTCATAAAATTACTACCTATACGTTCTCTTTATAAAATTACTATCTTTACCTTATCTTCATAAAATTACTATCTATACCTTATCTTCATAAAATTACTATCTTTACCTTATCTTCATAAAATTACTATCTATATCTTATCTTCATAAAATTACTATCTTTATCTTATCTTCATAAAATTACTATCTATATCTTATCTTCATAAAATTACTATCTTTATCTTATCTTCATAAAATTACTACATATACCTTATCTTCATAAAATTACTATCTATATCTTATCTTCATAAAATCACTATCTTTATCTTATCTTCATAAAATTACTATCTTTATCTTATCTTCATAAAATTACTATCTTTATCTTATCTTCATAAAATTACTATCTATACCTTATCTTCATAAAATTACTATCTTTACCTTATCTTCATAAAATTACTATCTATACCTTATCTTCATAAAATTACTATCTTTACCTTATCTTCATAAAATTACTATCTGTATCTTATCTTCATAAAATTACTATCTTTATCTTATCTTCATAAAATTACTATCTATATCTTATCTTCATAAAATTACTATCTTTATCTTATCTTCATAAAATTACTACATATACCTTATCTTCATAAAATTACTATCTATATCTTATCTTCATAAAATCACTATCTTTATCTTATCTTCATAAAATTACTATCTTTATCTTATCTTCATAAAATTACTATCTTTATCTTATCTTCATAAAATTACTATCTTTATCTTATCTTCATAAAATTACTATCTATACCTTATCTTCATAAAATTACTATCTTTACCTTATCTTCATAAAATTACTATCTTTACCTTATTATCATAAAATTACTATCTTTACCTTATCTTCATAAAATTACTATCTATACCTTATCTTCATAAAATTACTATCTATACCTTATCTTCATAAAATTACTATCTATACCTTATCTTCATAAAATTACTATCTATACCTTATCTTCATAAAATTACTATCTTTACCTTATCTTCATAAAATTACTATCTATACCTTCTCTTTATAAAATTACTACCTGTATTTTTTGTTATAGTAGTAGTATCCCTTTTAGTCATTGTGGCCGCTGGTGATGGTTGTCTACTATACCCTACTTCTACTTTGTTTTGATTCGTATTGTGGATTCGGATCTCTACCCTGAACAGTAGGCAGCTTATTTATGTTTGATGGGGTTAGGATAATTCTTTCCTCACAGCTCACAGACGACAAAACAGTTCACAACTGACAAGTGATGAATGACCTCGATGATCGATGATTGACTTCACTCTGACAGCAGTAGCAAATAAACGTTGAACTTTATTTACATCAAATAACGTGAAGGATATGAATAGTGTGCCCAACCTTCCCACGAGGTTGGTCAAACTGGTACAGCAACAATTTCAAATCAATTATTAATACAATGTTTTGCTCTCTCGTTCACTCTTGCTGCTACAGTATTTCTAGCTATCTTTATTGGTTAGGGTTGTCACGACTTGAAAACCACTGCTGTCAATATTTCTGCTGTCATCAAAATTCTTCGTATATATGAAATCATTGTCTCTCTAACATTTTGACATTTTACTTCTGACTCTATCTCTTAATTCTGCTGTCTCTGCTTGGCGTATCTTGCTGAGACTGGCCTAACAGCCAGGGATGATATTTTTTGCCAAGACTATTATTTCCTACTTCTCATGACTAGCTGCTGCCTATTGTTCTTCTCATGTATTAAACAGTTTATCATAGGTTGGCAAAACTCAACGTACCTGGCTGTCTTGAAAATACACACATTCTCTCGTACTGGCAACACTGTCTTCTTGTCCTCAGAATAAAAAAAACTGTCATATGTGATTGTGACATGGATTGCGATTGAGTGTCTAGACGATAGTGCATTTTTCTGTCACCACAGAAATCAACCAAATCATTTTGGCTTATCGACAGATGATAACTCTCAATTGCGCAAGCCATTTCTAACTACTATCTTTAATCACTTGGGAGAGAACCCAACTTAGCTCTTAACGTTATCACGTGTCGGATGTGACTGATTTAATTTTGAACCACGATTTACCACAACGACTATTCCCGAACATTCTAGAACAGACTTTGTCTCAACAACAACTCACTTGAACCCGTGAATTTACTATCGTGTAGCCGAACTCACTTAAAAAACCCAACTCCAAACTCAACTTTATAATTCTCGGCCAAAGGTCAGCCGCACTGAACTGTATGATCAAGGGATATCAACTCTACTCTTGTCCCTTTCTTCAATGTATTATGGATTATTGCCCTTAGCTTACAAATGTAATTTCACTCATAAGTCAATCTCATGACAATATAATGCTACCCGAATTTCTATCACCGACACTAACTGTTTCATCATTACTGACTATAGGAACGCGCCCCCGAAACGCTGTCTCGGCGAGCACGAGGTTGGGGGCTTGGGTAAAGAGGTCAAGCTGTTGCCCATGCAGCATGCCTCTGCTGGTTAGTCCAGAGGAACGGCGCAGCCAATATAGTCTGGCACCAGAACACAAATAGATGTTATACCTCACGTCAATATGTATGTCATACCTCATGTCCTTAGACAATTTTAGGGTCGAGAGTAGCAACTTGCTCGAGAACATCACCAGAGCGACACATGCATCTCTGCCTCATTAAGTGAGCTGGGAGGCCCCGTTTCTGGGAATACAGCCTTGTGAGGTAGCGTTTGCCAGTTGATTATTTTGAACTAGTATAAGCGCTATTTCTGTGAGGGTCGGAGCTTGGTAAGCATGTATTAGCTCTAGAATTAGCTCTAGAATTGCCACAGTTATCCCCGTAGGATTGTGTCATCTCAGAAACTGGTATTGCCCGAAATAGGGCCTTAATTACCTCATTTACCCGAAGGTGTAGATTGTTGTACTACCTGAGGCTCAAAACATCTCTTTTATCATTTACTAAAATCTTTTCTTTTTACCACTTTCTACTCACATCGTCTTTTAATATCACTTAACTACTCAAAGGTAGTCCCATTGCAGATTGTCACAGGTGAGTAAAGTGTTAGAAGCTGTTTGATGTAGGGTAAATAGTTCTCTTCCTCGATGCCTTTGCCGTCCCTAAATCGAGAGCAGTCAAATACTCAACAACAGCTGAGTAGACTGGAGCGTGACGCTACCAGGTTTTGATCCAGGAACCTGGTAACTTTGTCGCAATTGGCAAGCGTTCTATCCACTCTGCCAGTCAGACAATTTTACTATTTATACTTTTGATAAGATCTTTCTTTGGGAGACAGACGTCATCATCAGTTGATAAACTCTTTTAATACAAGACCCTTGCCCTGAGCAAGAGACATGCTGAAAAATCTGAAGCTCACTCGAACATCACCAGAGTTAAATACTGTGTTGTTGTGTTGCTCGTGGTTTGAGTATGGAATGTCAACTTGACCTACGCAGTGGTGTGTAGACATAGATTGAGTGTGTAATATGCGAATGATAGGAAGAGTTCGTGGTGTTGACAAATGTTCTTTTCTCACACTCATGTATGGCTGGAAGTCATCGACACCAACGACTGTGTACCTTTACTACAGTTTAATTGGACGTACACACTCGACAGCACAGATAGTGACAAATCACAGGTTGGCATAATACATCATGGTACAGTGGATAAATGGTCTTGCAATGTTACATGGGCACTCATGTAGAATAATAGTATAATGGACTGTCAATAGCCAAGCACTCAGTATTGCCCATATATATATCATCTGAGTTTACTGACAAAGCACGTCAGATTATAAACAATATCCAAGATGACTTCTAGACCTAATCTCGTCTAGTGAAGATTCCTTAACATAATGTCCAGCACAGATTTTTCCATATAATCAAATTGAACCGCTAGCAATGGGTTCTCATGTGTAGCAGTGATCTCTGGACTAATCAAGCGATAATACGGGCATCCCTTTTCTCTTCTTGAAAGTCACTAAATGTTTTTACAAGATGGCTTCTCTCGTGAGCTGTCACTCACGTTTCGATACAGATAATGAATCTGTCTTAAAGTTAGTCATTCATTAAATGTTTCATTGCTCTGTAGATTCTATCATGATACAATTGACTGCATTCTACAGGATATAGTGCTGCTAGGAATCAGAGTCGTTTTCCATCTAGTTAAATGCATCCTCTCAGATGTACAAGTCATACCTATCGAAAAACGGTGGCTTCGTACGAGAGTTCAAAAGAGTATCTTTTATTACCTGCGTATCAGAAATATGATTCTGCCATTCCTTGGCAATAAGAATAAACACTGGGGTAAAGCATACACGATAGGTCTAGACGACTATCACTTTCCCCATAAATATAGAGATCACTTTTTCGCGGCGACAAGCTGACATAGCAAAACACAGCCCCCATGATCAGGGCGAAGCCAAAACACACCTCTCTAGAGACACATCCGCCGAACAGCCTTTGACCTCTCTAGAGACAAAAGAACATATAGTTCGACTTAGATATGTAAAGATATACAGATATAAGACAGACTCGTCCTACTCAGCCAAACAATACACATAAATTCAGGCCATAGATATTCTGAAGCAAGAACAATCTATTACTACCCAAACAAAGAATAAATCGCAGTAAAACTGGATTCATCCGCGGAGTTCGATCGAAAGAGACGACACAACTTTCAAGGGAAGTAACTCAATAATGACTTTCCCTTAAGCACTAAAAAATATCTATTTTGTTTACAAAATATTTGCGAACATAACAAGTATACCAATGTATAATATTGTAAGATATCAAAGACTGCACGTAACAGTCTTACCACACCTCCCGGGGAAAAAAAATGGAACTTTTTTTTTTTTTTGAAATACATCTAGGAGCAACGTACAATAGGCTCACAACGCATGAATAATGCGTAGATGAAAATATCAGGAATAAATATAACGCCTAATATGAGGCTAAGTCGACATATGGAGCGACTGGTGAGAATGTGTCTCATAAACTGAGAGAAATTATTTCTCTACAAGTATATTTTTCCAGGAAGGTGTCATCAAAGTATAATACAATTCTGGCAATTACACGATGCCTAAAAAATTCATACCATAGTTTCGTATTAGATATCTTACATTTATGATTTATGAAGAAAAATCATCAAAGCACAGCGGTGAATAAACATCAATGAACCGCTATGTAGTGATACAATCATTATATTATTAAATTACAAATGTGTATCTATTATGATATAGAAAAGGAACTACTATAGAACTAGACATATCAAGAATTCTAAGCCCTAAATGTTATGTGGAATCATGTGGGCATCTTGACAGAATGTCTGCCATCACATTATCTGATCCACGAATAGCTCGCACAGAGAAATGAAAAGGTTGAAGAGCAATTGCATATCGAGTAGACCTCGAGCTCTTCAAATTCTTATTCTGTATAGCAGTAAGAGCTTTTTGGTCGGTTTCTACTATGAAATGTGCGCCTAGAAGGAATCTCTGTAGTTTGAGGATCGACCAAACCATAGCTAATAGCTCACGGTCTAAAACCGAATAATTCCTTTCTGCCGCATTAAGTTTTCTGGAAATATACATTACAGGATGCAGAGTTCCAGAGTACTCTTGCATTAGTGCCGCTCCAATCCCAGTGGATGAAGCGTCACTACGAAGAACGAATGTCTTATCTTTAGTAGGTAGCACTAAAATAGGTGGTGTTGAAAACAATGTTTTAATCTTATCCAGAGAGCATTGGCATTCCTGAGACCAGTGGACCATATTAGGCGAACCTTTCTTTAGAAGTGTCGAAAGAGGTGCCTTGATAGAGGATAGATTCTGAATGAATCTGCCATAAAATTGAATAAGACCTAACAGACTTCTCACCTGTTTTTTAGTCTTAGGGATCGAGATGTTAAGTATCTTACTAGTATTATGGTCCTCTGTCTTTAGGAAACCATGACCAACTCGGTGGCCTAGGAAAGAAATTTCGCTAAAACCAATATAGGCTTTAGAGGGTTTCGCTGTCAGGTTGTGCTCGCGCAAAGTAGACAGCAATTCATCTAACCCTGAATAGTGATCTTCCCAAGTATCGCTGAAAAGACAGATGTCGTCTAGATATGCAATGACATCTGACCGATAAGATAGGATTCGGCGCATCATGCGCACGAATGTAGCTGGTGCGTTCATAAGACCGAAAGGCATAAAATTCCATTGGAACAAACCTCTAGGTGTTGAAAAAGCCGTGAGAGGTTTGGCGCGTTCAGATAAAGGAACTTGCCAATATCCTTTAGACAAATCAAGTTTAGTGAAAAAATGAGATTTGGAGAGTCGAGTAAGTAGCTCTTCCAGTAAAGGCATAGGTTCGGCATCGAACTTCGTTACTTGATTCAATTTTCGATAGTCAACGCAAAGACGTATGTTATTGTCTTTTTTACGAACAATAACCATCGGCGAAGAATATGCAGAGGTGGATGGTTCGATTATTTTCAAATCTATCATCTCATCCAACTCTTTCTCAACCTGTGCTTGGAAATGTATAGGTATAGGATAAGGTCTAACCCTAATAGGAGTATGGTCAGTTAGAACAATGTCATGTTCAATGACATGCGTTTGTCCAGGGATGTCAGTGAGTACATCCTGAAATGTTTGCAACATAGTTGAAACTTGTCGCTGTTCTCCTAGAGACAAATCAGGAGAGACAGTAACGTTCTTCCATGATTCACTAGAATGGAGTGGGATCATTGGAAGAGGAAGATTTACATCTGAAAAACTTGTTTCCTCATCCTGTATCACGGACAGTGATGAGTAATGACCATGTTGTACTGGAGAATTGTCCGTTGCTTGAAAAATGGGTTGCAAATAATCCGGACGTTCATGGAATTCAGTAAGCATATTGATGTGGAAGGTTTTATGCTTCCCATCAATATTGACAATATAGTCGACATCGGAAATTTTCGATATTATATCGTACGGACCTTTCCAAGAAATAAGTAGTCTGTTTTCCCTACAAGGTAGTAATACAAATGCTTTGTCACCAGGACAAAGTTGTCGTAAGCATCTCTTCTTATTGGCAAATTGCCTTGCCTTCTGTTTCGCAAATTCAGAAGAAGAAGTTGCTAATTTGCATGCTTCGATAATCTTTTGTCTCAACGCGATGACATATTCGTAGGATGACTTTGTGTCATCGTCAATATTGTCAGCTGTTATGAGATCATGAAGCAGCGACATAGGGCCACGCGGACGCGCGCCAAAGACGAGTTCAAAGGGAGAAAATCCTGTATGTTCATTGGGTACCTCTCTGTAAGCGAAGAGGGCCGCAGGTAAAACTCTGTCCCAGTCTTGAGGATGATCCTCAGTTATCTTCCCTAGTAAGTTTTTTAAGTGTTCTATTAAGGCGTTCGACCATACCATTAGACATTGGATGGTAGATACTACTTAAAGATCTATCTATCTGCAGAGTAGACATTACTTGAGACATGGTATCTGATATTAGTTGGGTGCCATGGTCTGACAATATCTCTCCGGGGAACCCCAGACGAGAAAATATAAGCCAAAGAGCATCTGCAATATCAGCAGTAGTAATGCTCTTCAGAGGAATAGCCTCTGGCCAACGTGTGCACATATCAACACACGTCAAGATAAACTGATGTCCTCTGGCAGACTTGATCTTAAATGGACCAATAATGTCTATGGCCATTTTTTGAAACGGCCGAATAGGAATGTCCGACGCCTGAATGGGTGCAGCATGCCGTGGACCTTTGGATTTAACTTCCTGACATACTTTACAAGATCGACAATAAATCCGTATGTCCTTGTTTACCAATGGCCAAAAGAAAGCCGCAAGGACTCTTGACTTAGTACGGGAAACACCCATGTGTCCAGCACACTGAGAGTCGTGAGCGTGCTGCAAAATTTTAACTCTCAAATTCTTGGGAACCAGGATTTGAGAATGACTTGACGTAATGGAGTCTTGAACCATACGTACAAGTACGCCATTCTTCTTTGTAATCCACGATTTACGACTTGTGTCTTTATTCGGATCACCTTTAGTTGCAAGAATGAAGAATTTCTTCAGAGTGGGATCATCTTCTTGCTGTTTTATAAACGAGTCACGAGAAATTACCAAGGGATCACCTTGGTTATGCACTTCATTATCTTCAGTAGATGAAGTTTGAGGCATATTAAGAGCCTGCGCTCTAGTGACTACAGCGTTAGCAATCTGCATGTTTTGCCTTTCCCACGCGGAAATTTGTTGCGGAGTGCATTCTTTGACTCCATGAATGCGACCGATGATGAGGTCAGCGATCGGATTCGGGAGAAGACATGCGTGTACATCTCCTGTAAAGAAAGGAGTAGCAATCCTAATGATAGCAGTAGAGTATTTCTCTAATGTGCCGCCAAATGTTACACATTTGACTACTTGTCCAGTGGCACGGGAAGGATCTACGAGTGACTGCCTAACACCAATTGTGGTGCATCCAGAATCAAATAGCACAGAGACTGGATTGTTATTTCACTAAACCCTTATGTAAGACAAGAGAACCTCTTCCATCATGCGCGACTGATGCAGGAAGAGCAGGAAGAGGATGGCCACAGCTTAAAGTAGACACTGTGGTTGGCTCAAATAATGTTTTGCATTGGGGGCACTGAGATGCTCTCCCAAAATCAAAAGCGGCACATGCCATATTACTAGCATCATTATTATCTTTACTCTGTTTATAGGCTTCATGGGACTCTTGTTGTGCAGAGTTTGCCTGAAAATGTGGTTTATGTCTTTTGTTTTGAGATCTACCTCGGTTATTATCACCTCTGTAGTTATTGTTACCTCTATTGTAACCCCTATTTGGGTTTGAGTCATAGTTCCCTTGGTTACCATTATCATATTCATTATAATGAGTATCTCTGTAATTATGATCTTGTTGACTCCAAGACGGATAACCCTGATAGTTTCTATAATTACTTCCTCTACGGAAATTCCTATAATTATGACCACCCCTGTGTCGAGAGCTATCAGCTCGTCTCCAGTTCTTTGAAGAAGAACCCTGAAATGATTGGTTACCTTGGTTTTGATAACTATTATGGTTACCTTTTTTATCAAATCTGTTTTGAGGTCCCTGAAATCTGTGTGAATGATTGGGATTGTATGGTGTTGCTGAAGCAACTGGCATACTCTCCTTAATCTTAGTGTTGCCAAAAGTCACGTCGGGGTGTGCAGTGACATATTGGGAACAATATTCTTCCATTTCCTTTAGAGATTTGGGTTTACGCTCATGTATAAATTCCAGGAATGGTTTGTTAACACATGACATAATCTTATCTCTGAGCAACAAATCCATAAGTCCTTCATACGTTTTTTCTGTTTTGGAAAGCTCAATCCAACGATCAACTGTGAGACGTGCCTTTGCAGTGAATTCTGAGAATTCTACACCTGTCTCAGGCACCATCGTCTTAAATAAAAGGCGATAGCCTTCCTCACTTAGCTGGTATTTCTTTATCAAAGCCGCCCTAATGACATCATAATTATCCTTATCTGCTTCTCCTACAAGGCATAATCTAGTCAAAGATTCACCTTTCAAGTTTTCTGCTAATTGATTAGCGTATTGTGATTTATCCACATTATGTGTACGACAAGAACGTTCAAATCTATCCAGCCAGAATGTAATATCGTCACTGGACTGATTGAACGGTGGAACCTTAACCTTGTAAGTAGAAGGTTTACCATTACCACTAGATGCCTGATTAACATTACTCATACTTGTCAATCTCAATTTCTCTAACTCAAATTCATGTTCTCTTATTGCTTTTTTTTCTTCAGCTTCTCTGTCTAATCTTTTTTGTTCAGCATCCCTGTCTAATCTTTTTTGTTCAGCTTCCCTGTCTAATCTTTTTTGTTCAGCTTCCCTGTCTAATCTTTTTTGTTCAGCATCACTGTCTAATCTTTTTTGTTCAGCATCACTGTCTAATCTTTTTTGTTCAGCAGCAGCTTCTCTTTCTAATTTTTTTTGTTCAGCTTCAAATCTCCTTTGCTCCACCTGCATCTGCAATTTCTTTTGTTCAGCAGCAGCCTCAGCTTCTCTTTCTAATCTTTTCTCTTCAGCCATAGCTTTTCTCTCTTCTGCAGCAGCTTTTCTCTCTTCTGCAGCTAATGCTTTGTCATATTGAGCAACTTACATTCTTCTAATTGTTGACCAGTTTTATCAAGGTATTTCCCTTGTGTAATGAAGTATTCTAATGTAGACATGATGTCTAACAATAATACTAATCACTTGAAACAATAATAATACCACAAGTTCTTAATGACTTGATTAATCATATACTATCCCAATATCTGTGGGTCACAAGCCTTAATAAGGTCTTGTATAACAGTAATAATAATCAAGTACTGGTTTATACCATAATCCAAGTGCAGTGCACAGGCAATAGTGTCTTATAAAATATACCTATATAAAACATATGTCAACCAACAGAATACATAAAGTACAAATAGGACTGACAATACGAAAACGTTTGCAGAAATCAAATAAATCAAATAGGGAAATCAATGAAAATAATCACTGAATCTGCAAGGGATAACAACACAAATGACGTCACAGTATATGAATATAAATTGTGAATAGAACTGAAAGATAGAAAAGGGTAGACCAACAAATTACAAACAATTCAAAACAAAACTAAAGAACAAAGAAATATTACAAAAATAACAATAATTACAGTCTTCACAGCTAACACAAATAGCAACTAGTTGTTGCAAGCAAATTTCCAATTAAGGAAATTGCACCTAAAGAAAACGCCCACAACGGACCCTCTATGACGTGGGATATTCTGTTGTGAGGACTCCGCCCAACCTTAAACACAACCCGCTGACATATAAACTAACATACTGTACAAATAAATAACATGTAAACATAAATATATAAATTATGTGTATGATAGTATGTGTTGCGAAATAGGCTCAGTTTTACAGTAATGGCAAAGTTATTCTTATGAAAATAAACAAACTGCCACTTTATTCATTAAACATTCTGGCCTTAAATATTAAAGTTCATATATAGAAAACAAGAAGATCCATCGATGAAAATAGGACTTCTTAGTTCAATAATACTGTCTTCCTGTTAATATTGACAAGAATTGATCCAACTGTTCTGTGAAACTCTGTAATGTCTAATGTACAAATGTCAACAACGCTGACCTACATACTGCATTCACTTGACAGGTCACGTGACGAAGTGTTGACAAAGAGCAAACCAATACTGCAAGTATGTCGTATTAGCCACAGGAAACGGTCTGGTATCGGTAATCTGTTGACTTCTGAACTTATGCGAGGTCAAACCCAGAAAGCTGGTCCACCAGTTGATATGGTCTTTCTTTGGGAGACAGACGTCATCATCAGTTGATAAACTCTTTTAATACAAGACCCTTGCCCTGAGCAAGAGACATGCTGAAAAATCTGAAGCTCACTCGAACATCACCAGAGTTAAATACTGTGTTGTTGTGTTGCTCGTGGTTTGAGTATGGAATGTCAACTTGACCTACGCAGTGGTGTGTAGACATAGATTGAGTGTGTAATATGCGAATGATAGGAAGAGTTCGTGGTGTTGACAAATGTTCTTTTCTCACACTCATGTATGGCTGGAAGTCATCGACACCAACGACTGTGTACCTTTACTACAGTTTAATTGAACGTACACACTCGACAGCACAGATAGTGACAAATCACAGGTTGGCATAATACATCATGGTACAGTGGATAAATGGTCTTGCAATGTTACATGGGCACTCATGTAGAATAATAGTATAATGGACTGTCAATAGCCAAGCACTCAGTATTGCCCATATATATATCATCTGAGTTTACTGACAAAGCACGTCAGATTATAAACAATATCCAAGATGACTTCTAGACCTAATCTCGTCTAGTGAAGATTCCTTAACATAATGTCCAGCACAGATTTTTCCATATAATCAAATTTAACCGCTAGCAATGGGTTCTCATGTGTAGCAGTGATCTCTGGACTAATCAAGCGATAATACGGGCATCCCTTTTCTCTTCTTGAAAGTCACTAAATGTTTTTACAAGATGGCTTCTCTCGTGAGCTGTCACTCACGTTTCGATACAGATAATGAATCTGTCTTAAAGTTAGTCATTCATTAAATGTTTCATTGCTCTGTAGATTATATCATGATACAATTGACTGCATTCTACAGGATATAGTGCTAGGAATCAGAGTCGTTTTCCATCTAGTTAAATGCATCCTCTCAGATGTACAAGTCATACCTATCGAAAAACGGTGGCTTCGTACGAGAGTTCAAAAGAGTATCTTTTATTACCTGCGTATCAGAAATATGATTCTGCCATTCCTTGGCAATAAGAATAAACACTGGGGTAAAGCATACACGATAGGTCTAGACGACTATCACTTTCCCCATAAATATAGAGATCACTTTTTCGCGGCGACAAGCCGACATAGCAAAACACAGCCCCCATGATCAGGGCGAAGCCAAAACACACCTCTCTAGAGACATATCCGCCGAACAGCCTTTGACCTCTCTAGAGACAAAAGAACATATAGTTCGACTTAGATATGTAAAGATATACAGATATAAGACAGACTCGTCCTACTCAGCCAAACAATACACATAAATTCAGGCCATAGATATTCTGAAGCAAGAACAATCTATTACTACCCAAACAAAGAATAAATCGCAGTAAAACTGGATTCATCCGCGGAGTTCGATCGAAAGAGACGACACAACTTTCAAGGGAAGTAACTCAATAATGACTTTCCCTTAAGCACTAAAAAATATCTATTTTGTTTACAAAATATTTGCGAACATAACAAGTATACCAATGTATAATATTGTAAGATATCAAAGACTGCACGTAACAACTTTGTCATTATACCAGTTGCAATCTATATATT
Organism: Oreohelix idahoensis; assembly: GCA_024509875.1. Taxonomy (NCBI): domain Eukaryota; kingdom Metazoa; phylum Mollusca; class Gastropoda; order Stylommatophora; family Oreohelicidae; genus Oreohelix; species Oreohelix idahoensis. Next base: position 146,292 of record JAMPIV010009670.1, read on the forward strand.
CACTTTATACCAATTATTATTAGTACCCTCCCTTTCTACCACTTGCTAACCTTAACTATGTCGACCCCAGTTTTTTTTACAATAACAGTCGTAGTTCTTAACCATAACATTACGTTTCTTCACAATAACAACCTTAGTTCTTAACGATAACAGTAGGGTTTCTTAACAAGAAAGATCTTGGGTGTTAACAAGTACAACCTTGGTTCTTAGCAACAACAGGAGTAATGTTAATAGCAGTAATGTTAACAGTATGTAATGTTAACAATAGTAATGTTTACAGTATGTAATATTAACGGTGGTAATGTTAACAATACAGGCAGCAGTTTTTACAAAAAAAATGGATCCCGTTACACGCCCATTGAGGCCCATATTTTCTTGACCGTCGGCACACTAGGGGTGATGTGGTCAGCATCACGCCGGCCGCCTTAACCTTCCCAGAGTTGCTCTGGTACCCATTTGGGGCTGGGTCGACCCAGAAGCCTTTTGTGGCCTAACAAAATCCCACCTCATCTGTGGATCGAACCATAGATCACTGCGCTAGAAAGCTAGTGCACTAACCACTATGCTACCGCGGCTCCATAGTTTTAACAATAGCTTTACAATATATTTAAAAATAGCAACTCCAACACAATAATTCTTAACAATGTCAAGGTAATTCTGAACAATGACAAGGTAATTCTGAACAATGACAAGGTAATTCTTAACAATGTCAAGGTAATTCTTAACAATGTCAAGGTAATTCTCACTTAACAATAACACGGTAATTCTTAACAATTAAAAGGTAATTCTTAACAAGTATATAAGGTAATCCTAAACAATGCAAAGGTAATTCCTAACACTGTCAAGGTAACTCTTAACAATAAAACCGTAGTTCTTAACAAGGTAATTCTTATTATGAACAAAACGAAAATTCTCAACAATAACACAGTAATTCGAACAATAACACGGTAATTCTTATTATCACCAAAACGAAAATTCTCAACAATAACACAGTAATTCGAACAATAACACGGTAATTCTATCAATAACACGGTAATTCGTAACAATAACACGATAATGTTAACAATAACAGGTAATTCTAACAATAACACGGTACTTCTTTTTTTTTTTTTTTTTTTTTGCGTACGCCCGCTATTAATAATAATAATAATAAATTCTTTAAGCGCCAAACACGGCGCATAAGGCAGAAACCAGTGCTCTCCAGGTTGTTCGTTGTGACGCCACTCCTCTTAGCTCTTGCACATTATTTAGGCCCCAACGTTCTTCCTTCTCTTATTATTGTTCTTCTGAGTGTTTCTTTTGGTCTTCCTTTTTTCCGCTTACCCTCAGGAACCCAAGTGAGCGCCTGTAGTGGTATTCTGTTGTTTTGCATTCGTAGGACATGACCGATATATGACCATCGTCTTTTCCTTATATAGTCGAGAGACATATTTCTGCCTAGAGTCTTCTCTTATTTGTCGATTAGTCTTGAATTCTTTCCAACTGATGTTCATGAGTTTTCTAAGACATTTGTTCTCGAATGTATTCAGCTTGTTCTCCAATGATTTTGTTATTTTCCAACTCTCACAGCCGTATGTTAACACTGAGATAACATTTGAATTAAACAGACGAAGCTTGGTATGTATATTCAATGATCGTAATTTCCAAATGTTAGATAATCTATTGAAGGCGCTAGCTGCCAAAGCAATTCTAGTATGGATTTCTCTTGTTGTGTCACCATCCTGAGTCATTTTACTGCCTAAATAATTGAAACTTTCAACTTTCTGTAGTTTTTCCCCGTTCAAGATGATATCAAAGGTCTCGTTAGAAAAGTTCATAGCTTTAGTTTTAGAGGCATTTATTTGGAGACCAATTTTAACCGAGAGATGACACAAATTATTTATTGCTTCTTGGGATTGTCTTGGTGTTGAACTTAAGAATGCTACATCATCTGCGAAATCCAGGTCCCCCAGGAATTTTCCATTTGTCCATTTTATACCCAATTGTTCATTGTGGGTATAGTTTCTCATAACCCAATCAATAGCTATTCCAAAAAGTAGTGGTGACATAATACAGCCTTGTTTCACCCCTGTTTCTACTGTAAACCATTCTGTATTCCCTTTATTTGTTCTAACACACCATCTTGCATTGTCATATAGCGCTTTGATTATATTCACATATTTTGTTGGAAAAACCATAGATTGTAAGTATCTTCCACAATGATGGGCGGTGTAGACTATCAAAGGCTTTTTGAAAATCGACGAAGGTGATAATAAGTGGCGATTGCATTTCCACTGATTCTTCTATAATTGTTCTTAGCGTGAATATTTGATCAATACATGATCGTTTCGGCCTGAAACCCGCTTGTTCTTCTCTGATCTTTTCGTCAGCATGCAATTTAAGTCTTTCTAACATCATGCAACATAATAATTTTCCAGGTACTGATAATAGAGATATACCACGCCAGTTATTACAGTCTGATAGATCACCTTTCTTCGGTAACTTTACAATAATACTGTCTTTCCATTGTTGTGGTGGTTGTTCTTCTCTCCATACTTCATTTATAATATCTAAAATTCTCAAGAGGTTGTTGTCATTAACTGCTTTAATCATTTCCCCTGAAATTTCGTCAACTCCAGCAGCTTTAAAATTTTTTAATCTTTTACTCGAGGCGAAATCTCAGGTTAGTATGTCTAGCCTGACACTGATCTTTACGTAAGTATCCCTTTTTTTCTTGTACAGAGACAGGTGTCCCTCGCCATTCAGGCAGATACTCGCCGATTTCGGAGGTACCCATTAGAGCTGGGTCGGCTCAGGAGCCGCCAGTCCCTGGTCGACGAGACTTCTTCAAATTAACTCGCCAGGGCTCGAGTTAATCCAGTCCAAATCCCGCTCGACACAATAAATTCTTAACAATGCCAAGGTCTTACTTAACAATAACACTAGAATTCTTTTCATTAACACAGTAATTCTTAACAATAACAAAGTAACTTTTACTTAACAATAATAAGGTAATTCTTAACAAAAACTAAATAGTTTTGGCAATAACAAGAACAGTAACAAAATAGTTTTTAGAATCATGAGCTAGCTTTTATCAAAAATAATATAGCTCTTAACAATAACAATATAGTTTTTTACAGTAACAAGATAGTTCTTTACAACACCAATATAGTTCTTAGCAATAAAAAGATCGTTTTTGACAATAACTATTGAGTTTTTTACAATAACAAGATAGTTCTTGACAATAACAATATAGTTCTTAGCAATAAAAAGATCTTTTTTAACAATAACAATATAGTGTTTAACAATAACAAGATAGCTCTTGACACAGCAAAATTTGTTTTGAATAAGAACCATAGCTTTTTTTTCCTTCTACAATAACAGCTGTAAACACAAAAGTTACTCCACTGGCCCCTCCTCCACAACCTCACAGTCAGCTATATTAAAAACACCTACAAGATGACAAGACGAAGTGGCCAAGACATTTCACATCAGGCTTAACAAAAATGTGCTTCACTTTTTAAGACATTGCGATATTTTCTGCCAGGACACAGTTGGATCGTGTGTACGTCACACAACTTTAGCCCTGGGACTGACACAATAATCCCTCTCCTAAATTTGTCTGGCCAATCTAGAATATTCATCAATGTAATCATAGCCGGGGGTGTATTTGTCAAAATGTCTAATTTATGCAATATTCTTGACACGTGATCTCCAGTGGTTTCGGAAGAGGGGGAAGGGGGGCGGGGGGGGGGGGCCTCGGATAAGTCAATAAATAAGAATTCTCCTACCACATGAATGTCGTAAGAGCGAACATTGGCAAAGCTGCAGCCACATTTGCTAGTCTCCCAACGCGTATTTGGGAAAACTACAAACTCATAACGAAGATCAAAGCTGCGGTATATAACGCCTGCGTCACCAGCACACTTCTATATGGCAGTGAGACATGGACAACCTATTCTAGGCAAGAAAGAAGGCTCAATACCTTCCATCTATGGTGTCTACGACACATCCTCGGCATTGTCGTGAAACATTCTAAATCCACATATATAAATTAAAAGGTAAATGTAAAGCCTAACACATAAATTCAATAAAAGGAAAGAGAAATGGTAAAAGTACAGTGCTGTCACAATGGCGTACAAAAATCCCCCTTGTTTTCTACTTTGTCTGCAAATTGTAACGTTTCACGTTGATAGTAAAGCCTACTGCATCACTACACGCTTTCGACAATAAAACGTGTAATGCATTTCTAAGAAAACCTTGAGATACGCAAGCTGATTAATGACCTAAATTAATACTAGCATTAATTACACTACGTTAACATAAACGGAAAGACAGATGAACTTAGGATAGAGAGAGGGAGGGCTGAAAGCAGGAACGCATGCAACACTAACACGCGTCTCGCGATATACAATTAATGCCACCTTTCCCGCGCGAAAGGCCAGAGGCACTAACTTTTTTTTTCAAATAGACCGTGATAAAAAACACTACAACTACGAGAGTTAGGTTTAAAAACCTGAAAAACGCTTATTAGGAAACATGACATTATACTGGTTTACGTTTGAAAGCCTGACAGTACAGCAGACACCCTAAAAGTTTGGAAGTGAGGAGGTGGTAACAGCACGACTATCCTAGAAGAAAATACATATTTTGAACGCCGCCACTTAGCTCCCTTAAAACTTATATATTTGGGTTCCTTAGGACTTGCTGACAAAGAATATATTAAGTGTTACGCAAATAGTCTAGGAATTAACAAATTATAGCCAAAAGAAAATAGTGAGGGTGTCAGACAACACACAAAAAAAATAATCGCACAGTGGCATGTTTTAAAACCACTATTTTACGGGAAATGGGCCACCATATAAAATCCTATTTGATTGGATAGAAGTAAATGTAAGGCTAAACACGATTAGTCGGACTTCAAATACTAATTCTTTGTTGTTAGGGGAAACGGTAGTAAGGGTACTTTTTTTGAAAAGCTGTGTAAACATGGCCCGATTGGTTAGACCCGCCAATATAGTCAATTAAGAGCGTCAGTTCAGTGCCACATTTTAAAATAAACTTACTAAGAAACAGTGCGTTGAGAGCCAGATCATATTTTTCTAAATAAAAGTCTGGGACAGAGGCAGATCGGAATTTGTGCCATTATTCATCGCCAGTCAACGTATCTGTGTATTATTTCCATGAATTGTGGTAAGCTTGATATATTCGATATATTTTTTATGAAAATTGAATGTAAATTGATAATTTATGTCTGTATATGTGCGTGGTTCAGTAGCAAACATGAGGCAAGGCCTAGATAGTGCTCCAACCTGAACAGAACGTGTCGGAGAAAAGAAAACTGCATGGAATTGCCAAACAGTACACTGACACCTATCTTATTGACTAGAAGGAAATAATGCTGGAATTGCAGAGGCGTAGTAACCATTAGGGAGGAGTATACTGGTGTAAATTGTTTCAGATGAAGCTAGCAGTTGGCCTACCGCTCTGAACTCAGTGTTTGTTCTGTATTGTGTTCAGTGTGGAAATAGATTATAAATTAGTTATGAAGTAGGAGGTACCACCTTCTTGTTTCAGGGACTGTGGTCCTAGATATTGAAGCAGCACCTGGTCTGAGTTTTGCTGAAATCCATAGGCTGACAGCATACTCCTTGGTCCAGATAGCGACCAGTGAGGTGTCTCCAGAACACAGGAAGCAATCGAGCAGAGGAGTCTTTTCCTGCCGCCATCACGAAAGATAAGCTTCTGTGGCCAGAGTAGCTCAACATTATGTGCCCCCTCAAAAATTGACATTTTGTTAAACACAGAGGGACAATTAATTGGTTCAAATGACAGGAACTGTGAACTTTTCCCAATACTATTTCCCCGATAATCAAACACTTGAAGTCATGATGAAAAACAACAACCAAGCTTGAACAAAACCAGTATTACCTCATATTACTACTGCACAAATTACACACATAGAATAATAATAATAAACTATGTCAATACAAAGTCCATATATATAAACTGTGTACATAATACTTGTAATTACATTTGATTGTGATTCCTGGTTCACTGTGTAGTTGAATCAGGATACCCATTATTGAAAGAATTAATACATATATTTTTAAACTTAAACACTTGACTCATTTAAGATAGTCTTATAGAGTGTTATATGTATGTGAGTGTCACAGTGTTGTAGAGTGTTGTGGAATAAATTAAACTGTTTATCTGTCTGTTGTTGTTGTGACTTACACTTCATCATTTTCATAACCCTAGACATTTAACGTAGTCATCACAATATTCCAGAATAATTATGACTGAGGTATAAATGTGGTAGCAAGTAAGGTCATCTGTAATACACCACACTTATTAGATACAGATAACTTCACAGCTGATCTCAGTCAGTACACTAAGTCCCCTATAAATATTTATAACATCCCACTTTACCACAGGCATCTCGTGGAAAGATAAAGTGACAAATGTCGAGGTGTTGTCACGTGCTGGCCTTCAAAGTATGTATACACTGCTTAGACAGCGCAGACTTCGCTGGCTTGGTCATGTCCGACGCATGGAGGATTGTTGCCTCCCGAAAGATATCTTCAACGGTCAACGGGCAGATGACAAAAGAACAGTTGGGCCACCGCAGCTGAGGTTCAAAGATGTGTGCAAGAGAGACCTGAGGTCACTGGACATAAATCCAGCAGCCTCGGAGGATGAAGCTGCCGATCGGACCATGCGGCGATGCTCTCTACGGCGCCACCTCAGATTGGGCGAAAATAATTTCTCACGGCAAGCAGAAGAGAGGAGAAAACGTCGAAAGGAACACCAGTAGAAAAAGCAGCGAGGTCTGTCACCTCAGGGTGCATTCCCACAGTCAGTTATGACTGATGGGGCTGTTATTATTAGTGCCAGTAACATGTTAAGTTGCTACATAAACCACAACTACAAAAGAATGTAAAGTGCTTCTGTGCATCTTTTTTTCCCCGCGGAAACCAACAAAAGTGAAGATTTCTTATTTGTTTACAGAACAAAACAACCTGATAATTATTCACTCATATCACTCGTCTTTTATTTATTTCTTCACCTTTTAAATCTTTATCATTTTACTCATTCTCATCTTCCTTACTTCTTGTCAACATCAATCAATCAATCAATCAATCAATCAATCAATCCATTAAAACCCTTTAGCTGCGCAAGGAGCATAGTCATTCAACACCATATAACACGTCTTCCTGTCACGTGCCATCAGTTTAACGTCTGCCCATTTCTTCGTCATTCCTTTCACGTCTGTCTCCGCTATGTTCTCCGCTATGTTCTCCGCTATGTTCTCCGCTATGTTCTCCGCTATGTTCTCCGCTATGTTCTCCGCTATGTTCTCCGCTATGTTCTCCGCTATGTTCTCCGCTATGTTCTCCGCTATGTTCTCCGCTATGTTCTCCGCTATGTTCTCCGCTATGTTCTCCGCTATGTTCTCCGCTATGTTCTCCGCTATGTTCTCCGCTATGCCTCTACTTCTGTGACTCGGGGGGTTCCAGAACAAGGACTGCCTTATAGTGCTATCAACAGTTACCTCAATATGTGTCAGGGTCATCTTCTCATCTGTCACGGCATTTGCCTCCCCTTTGCTCTGCAGTAGTGGTCCAGCAGTGGCCAGAACTCAAGAGTATCTAAAATGGGCCATCAAAGGTGTCTATCTTCGCACATGACTACTCTTGTAGTTAGTTGCTTATCCTTTACAGGACGTGGCAATCAACCCCAGCTTTTATTGGCTGTTTGTGATTTTTCTAGGCAATTTTTTACATTCAGTAGTTTGCCATTGCTTTCTGAACGGTACGGCGCTTATACCATTGTTAAAAATCCACACAAAGCGATTTGCTACCAAACCGCCTGCAGCAGGTTTCGAACCTGGTATATCTGGATTATGAAACTGTGTTCATATCCATTAGGCCGACTCTTGTAGATAGAAGGATAATGACGCTTCTATCTAAAGGTAGTGTTCACAAGATAATTCAGAAATCAAGAACAATGCTGCATTGGGCAGAGAACTATTAACTTATATCATATACGGCACCTTTTGTGAAGTTTTAAGCAATGGGTTGGCTTGTTCGAGCCTGGATTAAACCAGCTGGGGGCTCGAACAAGCCAAACCATTGCTTAAAATTTCTTTTATATATATATATATATATATATATATATATATATATATATATATATATATATATATATATATATATATATATATATATATATATATATATATATATATATAAAAGATTTTCGATCATACATGCGTTCTCGTATCTATAAGAACTGTATCAACTATAAAGTTGTAAAATAACAAATAACAAATTTAAATAAATATGGATAAAAGTGGCTTTAGAGGGTTTTAAAAAATTGTCTTCACTGAGACTTAATTGGGGACTGGTGGTTATTATTGTCCGTTGCTTGTGCCTGTTACAAATAACTTAACGTGCTGAGTATTGCAATGGGTCGTTGTCAGGTCTTTTTGTGATGAGGACTCTTCTCTAGAGGCGTCTAGATGAACTTCACTCCTAATGTCAAGGTGGGTGTCTTCACAACGTGTCCATTGTAGTTGTTTTTGAACAATACTATTTTCATATGTTGAGGTTGCCAGCTTCCTATGACTGTTATAACCACTTAGCAAGCACAGGCATATCACAATTCACATTTTAAACTATATGTTCACAACTTCAGCTAGGCGTCGGAGTCTCTGCTCTAGGATTCTAGAGTAGATTTTACCAGGGACACTGAGAAGGGATATGCCTCTATGGTTTCCACATTGTCGATTGTCACCCTTTTTGAAAATTGGTGTTATGATGGCAATCTCCCAATCCTTTGGTATGGTCTTGTTGCACCATGCTGCCTGTAGGACCTTTAAGAGTAATAGGTCGCCTGATGCTCCCATGTACTTAACCATTTCTGGTGTTATACCATCATGCCCTGCTGCTTTGCCCATCTTGATTTTCTCCAGTGCTGCCCTCAGTTCTTCCATCTTTATGTCATCTTCACCATCATTGGTTTTCTCTTCTGTGCTAGTGTTTATTATTTCTGATGCTTCATCATGCTCACCATCCAGGAGTTCTGAGAAATATTCTTTCCATCTTTCCATTACTTCCTTCGGGGCAGTAAGCAATTTGCCTTGCTTGTCCTTTATAAATTTGAGAGGGCATTGTTTTTCTTTCCTCATGTTCTTTAGGGTCTTATAGAACAATTTCTGGTTTTCTTGTGCATCTTTTTCTAGCTTTTCTCCAAATTCTTCCCAGGACTTCTGTTTTGCTGCTAGCACTTTGTTCTTTGCTTCTGTTCTGAGTGTCACATATTCTCTATATTTTTCCATTTGTCCTGTTGTGTTTTTAGCTCCCAAGTATTGTTTCCATGCCATTTTCTTCTCTCTTATTTTCTCTTTGACTTCCTCTGTCCACCAAGGTGTGCTCTTTCTCTTGTTCCCAAGTCGGACTTCACCGCATGCTTCTGCAGCAGCTGTCTTTATGATGTCCTTGAATTTAATCCAGAGGGTTTCCAAGTCATCAGGTTGTTCTTCTGTGTTGCTCACTGCTGTAGCAATAAGCCCCTGATATCTGGTCTTAATTTCTGGCTCTCTAAGCTTGTAGGTCCTAATGCTCATTTCTCCTGCTCGTTTACTTGGTTTCTTGCGTGATGTTGGGCAGTTCCTAGGCTGAGCAACTCTTTCAGTTGTTCGTTTGATTGTTAGCAGGTAGTGATCACTTCCAATCTCTGGCCCCCTCCAGACTCTTGCATCTCGGACATATCTGAATTGGATGAGGTCCAGTGCGGATTCCGAGCAAACCGAAGTACTCAAGACCTAATCTTCACACTCAGACAGCTGAGTGAAAAGGCCCTTGAGTATAAGAGTGAGATCCATCTTTGTTTCATAGATCTGGAAAAGGCGTGTGACAGGGTCCCTTGGAGCAAACTTTGGGACTGTTTGGCAAGGAAGAATATTCCAGCACCTCTGATTCATGCTATACAGAGCTTCTACAAGTCTTGCAGAAATTATGTGAGGACAGCAAACCATAAGTCAGAAGAGTTCAGGACCACCACTGGTATAAGACAAGGTGATATCCTATCACCTTACCTCTTCATACTCCTTATGGACGATGTCATCAAGGCATGTAAGGAGAGAACAAGAAAGTATTCAGTGGGGTACTGGAAGATGAGACAGGTCTATATTTCGGAGATGGCATTTGCTGATGATGTTGCCCTGATTGCTAAATCAGAGGCACATCTCCAATCCAACCTGCAAGTCTGGAAGGAAGAGCTGGAGAAGAGAGGGATGGTCATAAGCAGCTCTAAAACAAAATCCATGGTGATATCACGAGAAGAAAGAAAACATCAGATTAAGTTGGGAGAACAGGTCCTGGAGCAGGTCGACCACTTTAAATATCTCGGAGCTATTATAGACCGAAAGGGAGGCATCAAAGAAGAGTTGGCCACTCGAAAAGCAGCGGCTGGGAGACTTTTTCAGGTCATAAATCGTGGATTCCTCAGCAAGAAAGAGGTTGGTAAGAAAACGAAGATGGCTGTATACCGCTCCACCTATGTCCCAGTCTTGACATATGGATGCGAGTCGTGGGCAATGACTACAACCCACAAAAGCCAGATCCAAACCTCAGAAATGAGGTATCTGAGGAAAGTGGTTGAAGTAACAAGAAAGAGAGACATGGTCCGCAACCAGACGATCCGTCAAGGCCTAAAATCCCATCCGCTGCAGACCCAAATAGAACAGTCCCAACTAAGATGGTTTGGCCATGTCTGCAGAATGGGAGAAGATCGGCTACCACGACAAGCATTTTCCAGACCTCCAGGACGACCCAGAGTCCGCTGGGAGGACAACATTAGACAATCTTTGAAGGACCGAGGACTAGAATGGAACCAGGCCAGGAAGAAGACAGCTGATAGAATGGTCTGGCGCTCTCTCTTCCAAACCTCTACACCTCACGGTAGAAGGGGAACGACTAAGTAAGTAAGTTCACAACTTACCCCAAATGGGATATAAATCTCCTGGCACAGTAGAATGGACACAGCAACTTTGATTAGATGCTTCGAACACTTGGTCGGGTAAATTTTTTATTCCTTTTATGACGGGTGCTCTAATTCCATAAGATTCCAGTCTTTGTATTTTAAATTGCGGGTTCTCTTTAAGTTATAAAGACCTCTAATAGTTTGATCTGTCACTTATAATTCTTGAATACTAGTCCGATATCTCTCTGGATCCTTGGAGCGGCTAAGGTGGTGGCGAACCAAGTTTTCTGAAATCACAATTTAGTGGCGAAGATTCTTACTTCAGACTGGTCTAGTTTAAGAACCGTCTTGTAGCTTCGAACCACGAACTTTAGGAAAAATAAAAGAGCAAATGCCTGTGCTAAGTACATTTGTGGGCTGACGATTAACAGGCGCATTGTCTCGCTGTCCACCCACCAATGTTAGCCTCTCTGAATAATTATTATCCCTGAGTTTACACAGTATAACTCAATGAATATGATAAGAAATCACTGTTATTCTTCTAGTCACTTAAATTGGGAAAATGTGTCTGGACAGAGCGAGTGCAATGGCTTGCCTGAGCTAACATTATAAAAGTACACATGTCTCACAAAATTATACTATGCACCCTAGGCACACGTGAGGTAATCATCTCACTGCTCCATTCGGAGTCTGGGGCCGCTTCTGCTTTCGCTTTACTGAGCGAAGTAGCGTAAAGCAAACACCAGTGCTTGATGTAGGTGTTTTTGAACAATACTATTTTCATATGTTGAGGTTGCCAGCTTCCTATGACTGTTATAACCACTTAGCAAGTACAGGCATATCACAATTCACATTTTAAACTATATGTTCACAACTTACCCCAAATGGGATATAAATCTCCTGGCACAGTAGAATGGACACAGCAACTTTGATTAGATGCTTCGAACACTTGGTCGGGTAAATTTTTATATTCCTCTTATGACGGGTGCTCTAATTCCATAAGATTCCAGTCTTTGTATTTAAAATTGCGGGTTCTCTTTAAGTTATAAAGACCTCTAATAGTTTGATCTGTCACTTATAATTCTGGAATACTAGTCCGATATCTCTGGATCCTTGGAGCGGCTAATTTCACGTAGAAGTGCAGTCTGAATTGTGTCTCCGATGTTGCTAGATTATATTTCCATTTCTCAGTTCAAGCAGAAAAACTTGCCAATAAAAGCCAAAGTCTATTCCGGCTCTCAAATTAAATCAATGGTAAGCTTTTTAGAACTATGTGGGTCGGGGTGTTAAATCCTTACTATCCCCCGCGTGTTTTAAAATATCAATTTTAAAATTTAAACTCGTGACCTCTTTCAAATATAGCAGTAATACTTCCGATTGCATTTGTACAAACTCAAAAACACATCGGCGAACGAATTTCCTGGCTGATAACTTCCGCCAGTATTGTCTCCTCTGACAGGTTATCCGTTCTATTGTTACAGAGATGGTCCAGCGGAAGTGATTACATATTATCACCTGTGTTCGCCTACACTTATTTCTTAGACAACCAATCTGGCTTGCTTTCCATCGATCGTGCGCGACCACCTTGTGTCAACAAGGATCGTCTCTATCAAAGGAGGCTAGACGACTTAAGTGATAAAAGTATTATCCGCTGACCTGTCTAATTAGCCTTGTAATATTACGATTCACCTGGTGAAACGTAAACAAGTGTAGGAAGTGGTCAGAGCAAAAAACATAAGTGCATAAAATAAGCCAAATAATAGGACGATGATGAAGGGAAATGAAGATATGAAATGAAGACATGAATTGATACTGCAGGAGAGAACGAAAGTTATGAAAAAGTACACAACTGATTTCGTCATGTCATCTCTTGTGTCACTGGCATTTGTCTAGTTCCAGTTCCACATCAGTGATCTTGTCATGCCCCTTCAATCCTTTTATTCTACGCAAGCAGCAAGATATGAAAGTCTGTAACTTGTTTCATTTTATAGTAAGCACTTTCTTAGACTTTAAAATAAAAAATCTCACCTGTATTACTCACTTTATAACCCCTCTGACTGTCAACTTTTGTCTTTCTTTATCATTTGACGTATTTTCAAATCCCGCTTGTCATCTTTGTCATTTTACTCATTCGAAGACTTGTCAAGACGGTCAGGATTCTTTCTCTCACCACTTGTCATCTTTTATCTTTATTATTTTACTTATTCTCAAACCTATCTTGATTTTCACCTATCTTCCTGTATGTTTCCGACATTGTCATTATCAATGCGTTCAAACCAAACAATGATATATTATCTGGGCAGACGAGACCGCATGTTTTTCTAGGACAGATAAAATGAAACAATCTACGTCGTATAATATTTGCATAAATTAGCACATGCTCACGGAAAATACATTTGCATAAAACAATTACATCAAAAAGAATAAGCCATAATTGACGTAAAGTAGGATCTACATAACGTTATTAAATATCGGAAAAATGTTATATTGACGTAATAGATGTTTGTATAATTAATGTTCCCATCACAACATCCTTCTATTCATGTTCGTCTCTCTGTTCGGCCATCTGTCTTGTCTGTCTGTCCGGCTGTCTGTTTTGTCTGTCTGTCCGGCCTGCTGTTTGGTCTGTCTGCCCGGCTGTCTGTTTTGTCTGTCTGTCCGGCCCACCGTTGTGTCTGTCTCTCTCTATCCGGCAGACTGTTTTATCTGTCTCTCTCTATCCGGCCGTCTGTTTTGTCTGTCTATCCGGCCCACTGTTTTGTCTGTCTGTCCGGCCCACTGTTTTGTCTTTCAGTCCGGCTGCCTGTTTTGTCTGTCTCTCTGTCCGGCCGACTGTTTTGTCTGTCTCTCTCTGTCCGGTCCGTCTGTTTTGTCTGTCTGTCCGGCTGTCTGTATTGTCTGTCAGTTTATAAACTAAACAGGCTCGAGGCGCATCAAACACAAAGAGTGTAATGTGTGAAAGCAGCTTAAAACAAAGTGAAGTGAGGAATAGGCGAGGGGGGGGGGGGGTGGTTGTGCGTTTGGTGGGTGTTGTGTGTTAGCTGGGGGGGGGGGTGTTTTTGTGTGGGGGGTGTCCGTTTGGGGGGGGTGGGTTGTATGTTTCTCGAGGGGGGGATTGCGGGTATGGGGGGGGAGGGGGGGGGTGGGGGGGGGTGTGGGGGGGGTGGATTGTGGGGGGGGTTTGTTGGGGGGGGGGTGTGGGGGGGGGGGGGTTTGGGGGGGGTGGGGGGTGTGGGGTATGGTAGTTGAGAGGGGGGTGTGGGTGATTTATGTCTGCTGAGAGTGGGGGGGGGGGGGGGGGGGGGGGGGGTATGGGGTTGAGAGTGGCTTGTGTGATGTATGTTTGTTGAGAGTGGATTGTGTGATGTATGTGTGTTGAGAGTGGAGTGTGTGTTGTATGTTTGGTGAGAGTGGATTGTGTGTTGTTTGTTTGTTGAGAGCGGACTGTGTGATGTATGTTTTGGTGAGGGTGGATTGTGTCTTGTATGTTTGTTGAGAGTGTATTGTGTCTTGTATGTTTGTTGAGAGTGGATTGTGTCTTGTATGTTTGTTGAGAGTGAAGTGTATGTTGTATGTTTGGTGAGAGTGGGGTGTATAGTGTATGTTTGGTAAGAATGGGGTGTATGTTGTATGTTTGGTGAGAGTGGGGTGTATGTTGTATGTTTGGTGAGAGTGGAGTGTATGTTGTATGTTTGGTGAGAGTGAAGTGAATGTTTGTTGAGAGTGAAGTGTATGTTGTATGTTTGGTGAGAGTGGGGTGCATGTTGTATGTTTGGTGAGAGTGGGGTGTAAGTTTAAATGTGAGTGCGGGACCTAAGACGCGTCAACAGTGACGAAAGCAGTTAGCGACCCATAGCTTGACTGCTTGCGTCAGGGTGAGCGAACCAGAGCTGATCAAGACCCTACTCCACCTCCGAGTGGTGGTCCTGGAAACAGGCTGCATCACTGCAGTCTGGCTGGGTGAGTAGGGATCGAAGAGGGAAGGCTAACCCGGTCCCAAAAATGCTGTGCTGAAGTCAGATGTGTCGGCCGAAAGGCGCAAATATCGCAGCTTTGCTGTAAACGGACACAACGCAACCAACGTCCTTTTCAGGACGAACAAAGAAGAAGAAATGTGAGTGCTTGCACTTTTGTTGTTGTTGGTGGTACAAAGTTGTGTGGACAACGAGAAGATGTATGGTGTGTGTTTATGGATGAGTTGGGAGGCCACGTGTATGTGTATGTTGTGACAGAGTTGCTGTGAGAGCACAACGTGTGTGTGGTATGGATGTCAGCTGATTGATGAGTGTGAACGTATGTTTTCTCCATTTTGTGGTCACGTTGTCTACGCTAAGTCATTACATTCCACGGGTAATTCTTGTTCCAGATGTTTACACCGTTATTTTCTAGTACCCTGCCTGCTGGCGTAGGTGAGCACGTCCCTCTACAACTTTCTGTCCTCACTATTGTTGACCAGATCTGTTGTTTGCTTACTTTCATAACTTCCATAGAAAAGATCACGGCAGTGATGAATGGAAGACATTTAACGATGAAGGTGTTGTTTTCTCTAGCGTAAAAGTGTGAGTGTTTCTTGTCTCTATCCGATAATAACGTGTGGGTGGTTGCTTTCTGCGGGCTTATGGGAGTGTGGGTGGTTGCTTTCTGCGGGCTTATGAGAGTGTGTGTTTTGTTTATCACCATTTCCCGTGGGGTTCCATATGCAGTAAATAAATATTAGACAAACATAAAGGTCACGTGTTTCAGGCAATCGTGAGAAATAAAGAAGTAGAAAACTAGACACTGTGGTGAAGTGGGATGTTATAGATATTTATAAGGGACTTAGTGTACTGACTGAGATCAGCTGTGAAGGTATATATATATCTAATAAGAGTAGTATATTATATATATAACCTTACTTGCTGCCACATATCTATATATCTCAGTCAGAATTATTCTGGAATAGTGTGGTGACTACGTTTTGTGTCTAGGGTATGTGTATGGTGAAGTGTAAGTCACAACAACAGACAGATAAACAATTTAATTTAATCCACTACTCTTGACAACACTGTGACACTCACATACATATAACACTCTACACAGATATCTTAAAAGAGTCACTGATAAACTTTCAAATAACAATATGTATTCATTACTGGCATGAAGGAATATGTGTCCTGATTCAACTACAAGGGAACCAGGAATCACAATCAATTTAAATTACAAGTTATGTACAGAATGTATTTAATATGAATATTGTAGTGACATATATTAGTACAAATGTTCTATGTGTGTCAGTTGTGTAGTAGTAAAATGAGGTAATACTGGTTTTGTTTTGTTCAAGCTCTGTTGGTATTGGTCATCATGACTTCAATAGTTTGTCTTTAGGGACTATTATTGGAGATGTTCACAGTTCCTGATTTTAAGACAAGTAAATTCCCCTCTGAATGGTATTTTTATAAAGTTATTTCAAGATGAGGGGACATAATGTTGAGCTCAGCTGGCCAATTCGCTTATCTGGCGTGATGGCGGCAGGAAAGGACTCCTCTGCTCGAATTCTCCTCTGGGCTCAGGAGACACCTCACTGATAGCTAAAAAGACCAAGGAGTATGCTGTCCGACTCTGGATTCAGCAAATCTCTGACCAGATGCTGCTCACTACCATCAAGACCACTGTCCCTGAAATCAAGAAGGATGTACCTTCTACTTCATAACTAATTTATATTCTCTTTTACACTGATCACAATACAGCACAAACATTGCGTTCAGAGCGTTAGGCCAACAGTCAGCTTCATTTGAAATACTTTATTCCAGTATTACCCTTCTTAATGGTTACTACGCCTCTGCACTTCCAGCATTATTTCTTTCTAGTCCATCATCCAGGTGTCAGTGTACTATTTGGCCATTCCATGCCGTTTTACTTCTCTCCGACACCCTCTGTTCAGGCTGGAGCATTATAGGCTTTACCTCACGTTTGCCACTGAACTACACATATATATACAGGCATAAATCAACAATTCACATTCAATTTTTCATTAAAAGATACTGAATGGTTCAAGCTTACCACAATTTCATGGAAATAAACACAGATACGTTGATTAGCAATGAATTCTGGCACAAACTGGCACAAATTCCGTTCTGCCTATGTTCCAGGCTTTTATTTTAGCAAAAATGTGAGCTGGCTTCAACGTACTGTCGCTTTATCAAGCTTATTTGAATTAGTGGTCTCGAACTAACGCTCCCAAGTGTGTATATCAGCGAGACTGGCCAATGAGCCACGTTTCGACAAGTGTTTGAAAAAATGTTATCTTTTCCCGTCTCCCCTAACAACCAAGATAGTATTTATAGCCCGACCAATCGTGGTTAGGCTTTCATTTGTTGCGCTCCAATCAATTTGGAGTTTACATGGTAGGCTATTTATGTAACGTAAGGTTTTTTTCAAACACGTTATAAAAAAAAATTTTATGAGCAGAAATGATTTTATGCTGTCAGGCACCCCCAATATTTTATTTTGGGTATAATTTATTAATTCCTGGACTATTTGCGTAACGTTTTACATATTATTTGTCAGCAAACCCTAAGGAACCCAAAAATACTAATTTAAAGGAGCTACGTGGCTGCGTTCAAAATATGCAATTTCTTCTATCTCCTGTTTAGAAGATGTGCTGTCTGGGTACTGTTATGTGTTCAAACGTAAACCCATATAATGTTGTCTTTTCTAATAAGAGTCTGTTATGATTTATAAACCTAACTCTGGGAAAGGGTAGTGTATTTTATCACTGTCCGTCTGAAAAAAAAATTAGTGCATGTAGACTTACACGCGTGATGGTAGTAATTGTGTATCGCGCGAAGCGGGTTTAGTGTTCGGCTTTCTGCCTCTCCCTTCTCTTTTTATCCCTTTAGTCCATCTGTTCGTTCGTTTTGGTAACGCAGTATAATTAATGTTAGGGTTAATTTAGGTCATTACGCAGTACGTCTCAATGCTTTTCCAAGAAATACAGCACACGTTTCATTGAAGAAGGCGGGTAATAATACAGTAAGCTTTACTATCAACGTGAAAGCGTTACAATTTGCAGACGAAGCAGAAAACAAGGGGGATTTCGAGTACATTCTTTGGGACAGCACTGTCATTTTACCATTGCTCTTCTCTTTATTAATTTTATTTGTTAGGCTTCATATTTACCTAATAATTTATATATGTGGATTAGAATATTTCATGACACCTCCCCTCTTAAAACAGACATTATATGTCAGTCCTTTATTCTATATACACATATAGAAATTTATTATTATTTCTGGGGTTTACGGTGATTCTCATCACACGGATGGCGGCTTAAAAAATCCGCTCCCAGATTGGTTTTTCCAGATATATATTCAATGCTAAAATTATATGGAGCCAGAAGCAAAGACCATCGGAGTAACCTAGAGTTCTCATGCTTAGCCTGTGCTAAAAACGATAAAGGTTTGTGGTCAGTTTGCAACTTAAATGCCTTCCCATATAGATAAATATTGAATTTCTTTATTGCCCATATTACTGCAAGACATTCTTTTTCGCTAGTTGAGTAGTTGATTTCAGCTTTATTCAACTTTCTGCTAGCATATGCCACTGGGCTTAATTCCCCATCCAATGCATCTGATTTCTGTAGTAAAGTTGCACCTAGCCCAATATTACTTGCATCCGTCCTTACTATGAATTCTTGACTTAAGTCAGGTAATTTCAAAATGGGTTTACTTGTGAGCTTTTCCTTCAATTCTTGGTAAGTCATTTCACATTGTGGTGTCCATGTAATGCGATCTGGAAGTCCTTTACGTGTCAATTCCGTTAAAGGTGCACATATGGAATTAAAGTTTTTGATATACTTCTGGTAGAAACCACATAATGAGACAAAGGATCTCACGTCCTTCTTGGTTTGTGGTCTCGGGGCTTTCTGTAGTTTCTCTAAATTCTTTGGGTCAGGGGTCATGTTTCCCTGATAAACTGTGTGTCCCAAAAATTCCAATTCTTTACATCCAACGCAACATTTGGTTGGTCGGGCTGTTAAATTTGCCTCCCTAAGTCGATCAAACAGCATGTTCAGAGAGTCAATGTGTTCCTCAAATGTTTCTGTTGCTATAAGGATATCATCCATAAAATTTGTTATACAGGGATTATTCAGAGGATCCAATAATTTTCTCATCATTCTAGAGAAGACACTAGGCGCATTCTTCAATCCAAATGGCAATCTATTAAACTCATAGTGTCCTTCTGAGGTACTAAAAGCTAGGTATGGTCTAACCTCAGGCTTTACTGGAATCTGATAGTATCCTTTACTCAGATCCACTTTTGAGAAATATTTAGCTTTATTTAGTCTGGCAAACAGCTGATTTGTATCCGGCAATGGATCCACCTGTCCTTCTGTAATAGCATTCAGTCTCCTGTAATCTATACAGAGTCTATGTTCTCCAGAGGGCTTCCTTAAAAGTACAACACCGGAACTATACGAAGACTCACTGTGCGAAATAATTCCTTCCTTCAACAGATAGTCTATCTCTTCCTTCAAAGCTTTTTCCTTAGCAAACGGAATCGAATATGGTTTCATACAGACAGGTGTGGAGTCTATTAATTTCATATCATATTCCAATAGGTTTGTATGCCCTGGTCGGTCTGTTAACACCTCTGCATGATTATTTAGAACCTGTTGCACTCTCTCTTTCTGAGTTTTCGTTAAATGTGTACTGATTTTCACCTGTGCTGCTGTCTCACAGGGGTGTAATGGATATTCAAATGATGAAAGTGGTTCCTTTTTCATCTCCATGGCGATGGACAAGGTCAACAAGTGTGTCTCTTCCTGATGTTCTCTTTCCAAATATTTCTTCAGGAGATTCACATGATAGATTTTTTCTTTCCCCTTCTTATCTATCTTATAATTTGTTCTAGACACCTTCTCTAGAACTGTATATGGACCCTGCCATCCAATTTGTAACTTATTCTGACTCCCGGGCAAAAGAAGCAGTACCTTCTCTCCCACAGCCAAATTTCTGTCTTTCGCCTTCCTGTTATAATAGGCAGCATGTTTCTTCCTGGCTTGTTTCAAATTTTCATTGGCAAGTTTCCAGCCAGTTTTTAACCGAGTGGTCAGCTCATTCACATACTGGTATGAAGATGTAATGTTTTCCTCTGCCTTTTCATCAGTCCACGTTCTTAACAAAGCTTCAAGTGGACCTTTTATTGGCCTTCCAAACAATAATGTTGCCGGGGCCATACCGGTTGAACTATGGGGTACCTCCCGATAAGCAAAGAGGGCGGCGTGCAGGTACTGGTCCCATGTATCTGGTTTTTCGTGTGCCAACTTTCTCAGGATCGACATTAATGTGCCGTTAAATCTTTCCACTTGGCCGTTCCCTTGGGGATGATACACACTACAATGGAAGTGTTTGGCCTGAAAGATCCTGAAAACTTCTTCAGTTAGTTTCCCCTTGAACTGAGAGCCATTATCAGTCAAGATTTGATTGGGAAAGCCTAACCTTGTGAAAATTGTGAGCAATGCCTCTGCCACATGTTTAGAATCAATCGATGACAGGGCTACTGCCTCTCCCCACATAGAACAAGTGTCCACCAGAGTCAGAATGTAGCTGTTCCTTCTCTTGGTTCGGGTGAGAGGTCCCACAAGATCCACGGCAACTCTCTCAAAGGGTGTTCCCACTATGGGCATTTCCCCCAGAGTTGCTGGTGCAGTCCAATGTTTAGGTGCTACTCGTTGGCACTCTGGACAGGATTTTACATATCGTTTGATATCTTCAGTTATTCCTGGCCAGAAATAGTGACAAGCTATTCGCTGTCCTGTTGCGCTGATTCCCATATGACCACTGAAGGGAATCGCATGCCCTAGTTCCAACACTTTAGTCCTATATGAAGTGGGAAGGACCAGCTGTCCGTGACCATTGGATTCAGATCCAGCCTTCCTATATATCAATTTGTTCTTCATATAAAACTCTCCCTTGCCTGGAGGTGTATGAGATTTGGGCAACTTCTTGAAACATGGCTTGAGTGTGTTGTCCTCAGCCTGTGCCTTCCTCATCTCATCTGGGTGAGTATTTATGGGATTATCCTCCTCCTTCTTTGTCTGTGATCTGGTCTGCACTGTTGCCAATATCACAGGTCTCTTGGGATTCCCCAAGAAGACATATCTACACCCCAATATTAGAGGGTAGATTGGCTCATTTATCACTGCTGCTTTTATGATTCCTTCCACATATCGCGTTTTCACTTTTATTCGGGCGACGGGAAGTGTCATGGTAGCTACATCCTTGGTTGCAGTTTGAATCTCCACTGTTTCTGTGGTGTATTGATCGGCCTGCACCAGGTGAGAACTCACAACGGAATCGTAATCTAAACCGGTATCATATAAACATCTTATAGTGACACCATTACAAATGACATCTTCACACACTGGGGGGTGGTATGGTTCCTGTAATTCTTCAGGTTTGCCCTTCTTTTCCTTTTTCCCCGATGTCATAGCAGCAAAATGAGGAGGTTTCCTTCTACAATGGTCAGTGTCATGATTGTTCATCTTACAATTTTTACACCACCTTTTTCCTTGGTTGAAAGATTTTCTTTCATCATATTTCCTTTCATCGAATTGTGGGAATTTATTTTTATTGTCATACCGTGGCCTATCAAATTGGTGCTTACCTTTATTTTGATCCTTAGGATCAAATTTATTAAAGTTCTGTGGTGCCCTAAAGTTGTCCACCTGTTTCTTTTTATTACCTGTTACCTCTGCTTGAGCTGCTTGATACCTTTCAGCAACATTTAGCAACTCACCCAGCCTCTCTGCACCTTGTTCCATGAGAAACTTTCTCAGGTCTGGAGCCATGGACTCTCTTAATTGCTCTATAAGGACCATTTCCTTAAGATCTTGGGTTTTCCCCAGAGAAGTCCATTTCTCCAAGTATGTCTCTATTCGTGCAGAGAACTGGTGATAGGTTTCACCTGACAGTAGTTTAGCATTCCTAAATTTTTTCCTGTAAAACTCTGCATTCTTTTCATACCTTAACAAAAGAGCCTGCTTTAGCATGTCATAATTTTCCTGATCACCTCTGCTCATTTTTGCAAAAACTTCATAAGCTGCCCCACGAAGTCCCTGAGATAACTTTAAGCTCCACCTTTCTCTCTCCAACCCATACGTGGTAGCTAATAGTTCGTACCTATTTATATAGCTCTCAATATCATCGTCTTTCTCAACAAAATGATCTAAATGAAAATTCATAGCTGAGATTGAGGCTCCTTGAGTAACCGTAGCATCAGAGGCAAAGGGACTGGCACCATTTTCAGGAGCATGGCCTTGAAACTCAAACTCCCTTAGTCGTAACTCATGTTCCCTTTGTAATCTCTTCTCCTCCTTTTCTGCTTCCCTCTCTGCAGCTAATCTCTTCTCTTCTCTTTCTGCAGCTAATTTCTTCTCTTCCCTTTCTGCAGCCAATCGTTTGTCTTCTCTTCTGCCTCCAATTTCTTAGCCTCAGCCTCAATCTGCAACCTCTTAGTCTCAGCCTCAGCTTCAATCTGCAACCTCTTAGTCTCAGCCTCAGCTTCAAATTGTAACTTCTTAATTTCCCTGTCAGCCTCTAACTTTCTTTCGGCTTCAAACCTTCTTTCTTCGCGTTCAATAAATTTGTCACATTCCGTAGTAACATAGGCAACCATAACTTGCCCATCTAATCCTAACTCTTTTGCAGTCTGAACCGCAGCAGATCGAAATTTGGCCAGGTCCGCCATTGTCTATCAGGTAACTTAATACAATGTCTAACCAACAATTCAATCTCTAATGGACAAAACAGGCACCGTGAGCTCAACCTTATTTAATTCCACCCAAGGATACCTTTTAATTCTTATATTCCCTGAAGTGAATTACCCCCAATATTTTTAATAGTTAAAGATTCAAAATCCCAAGAGCGAGACCCCAATATATGTGGTGAAGTGGGATGTTATAGATATTTATAAGGGACTTAGTGTACTGACTGAGATCAGCTGTGAAGGTATATATATATCTATTAAAAGTAGTGTATTATATATATAACCTTACTTGCTGCCACATATCTATATATCTCAGTCAGAATTATTCTGGAATAGTGTGGTGACTACGTTTTGTGTCTAGGGTATGTGTATGGTGAAGTGTAAGTCACAACAACAGACAGATAAACAATTTAATTTAATCCACTACTCTTGACAACACTGTGACACTCACATACATATAACACTCTACACAGATATCTTAAAAGAGTCACTGATAAACTTTCAAATAACAATATGTATTCATTACTGGCATGAAGGAATATGTGTCCTGATTCAACTACAAGGGAACCAGGAATCACAATCAATTTAAATTACAAGTTATGTACAGAATGTATTTAATATGAATATTGTAGTGACATATATTAGTACAAATGTTCTATGTGTGTCAGTTGTGTAGTAGTAAAATGAGGTAATACTGGTTTTGTTTTGTTCAAGCTCTGTTGGTATTGGTCATCATGACTTCAATAGTTTGTCTTTAGGGACTATTATTGGAGATGTTCACAGTTCCTGATTTTAAGACAAGTAAATTCCCCTCTGAATGGTATTTTTATAAAGTTATTTCAAGATGAGGGGACATAATGTTGAGCTCAGCTGGCCAATTCGCTTATCTGGCGTGATGGCGGCAGGAAAGGACTCCTCTGCTCGAATTCTCCTCTGGGCTCAGGAGACACCTCACTGATAGCTAAAAAGACCAAGGAGTATGCTGTCCGACTCTGGATTCAGCAAATCTCTGACCAGATGCTGCTCACTACCATCAAGACCACTGTCCCTGAAATCAAGAAGGATGTACCTTCTACTTCATAACTAATTTATATTCTCTTTTACACTGATCACAATACAGCACAAACATTGCGTTCAGAGCGTTAGGCCAACAGTCAGCTTCATTTGAAATACTTTATTCCAGTATTACCCTTCTTAATGGTTACTACGCCTCTGCACTTCCAGCATTATTTCTTTCTAGTCCATCATCCAGGTGTCAGTGTACTATTTGGCCATTCCATGCCGTTTTACTTCTCTCCGACACCCTCTGTTCAGGCTGGAGCATTATAGGCTTTACCTCACGTTTGCCACTGAACTACACATATATATATACAGGCATAAATCAACAATTCACATTCAATTTTTCATTAAAAGATACTGAATGGTTCAAGCTTACCACAATTTCATGGAAATAAACACAGATACGTTGATTAGCAATGAATTCTGGCACAAACTGGCACAAATTCCGTTCTGCCTATGTTCCAGGCTTTTATTTTAGCAAAAATGTGAGCTGGCTTCAACGTACTGTCGCTTTATATCAAGCTTATTTGAATTAGTGGTCTCGAACTAACGCTCCCAAGTGTGTATATCAGCGAGACTGGCCAATGAGCCACGTTTCGACAAGTGTTTGAAAAAATGTTATCTTTTCCCGTCTCCCCTAACAACCAAGATAGTATTTATAACCCGACCAATCGTGGTTAGGCTTTCATTTGTTGCGCTCCAATCAATTTGGAGTTTACATGGTAGGCTATTTATGTAACGTAAGGTTTTTTCAAACACGTTATAAAAAAAATTTTATGAGCAGAAATGATTTTATGCTGTCAGGCACCCCCAATATTTTATTTTGGGTATAATTTATTAATTCCTGGACTATTTGCGTAACGTTTTACATATTATTTGTCAGCAAACCCTAAGGAACCCAAAAATACTAATTTAAAGGAGCTACGTGGCTGCGTTCAAAATATGCAATTTCTTCTATCTCCTGTTTAGAAGATGTGCTGTCTGGGTACTGTTATGTGTTCAAACGTAAACCCATATAATGTTGTCTTTTCTAATAAGAGTCTGTTATGATTTATAAACCTAACTCTGGGAAAGGGTAGTGTATTTTATCACTGTCCGTCTGAAAAAAAAAATTAGTGCATGTAGACTTACACGCGTGATGGTAGTAATTGTGTATCGCGCGAAGCGGGTTTAGTGTTCGGCTTTCTGCCTCTCCCTTCTCTTTTTATCCCTTTAGTCCATCTGTTCGTTCGTTTTGGTAACGCAGTATAATTAATGTTAGGGTTAATTTAGGTCATTACGCAGTACGTCTCAATGCTTTTCCAAGAAATACAGCACACGTTTCATTGAAGAAGGCGGGTAATAATACAGTAAGCTTTACTATCAACGTGAAAGCGTTACAATTTGCAGACGAAGCAGAAAACAAGGGGGATTTCGAGTACATTCTTTGTGACAGCACTGTCATTTTACCATTGCTCTTCTCTTTATTAATTTTATTTGTTAGGCTTCATATTTACCTAATAATTTATATATGTGGATTAGAATATTTCATGACACCTCCCCTCTTAAAACAGACATTATATGTCAGTCCTTTATTCTATATACACATAGAGAAATTTATTATTATTTCTGGGGTTTACGGTGATTCTCATCACACGGATGGCGGCTTAAAAAATCCGCTCCCAGATTGGTTTTTCCAGATATATATTCAATGCTAAAATTATATGGAGCCAGAAGCAAAGACCATCGGAGTAACCTAGAGTTCTCATGCTTAGCCTGTGCTAAAAACGATAAAGGTTTGTGGTCAGTTTGCAACTTAAATGCCTTCCCATATAGATAAATATTGAATTTCTTTATTGCCCATATTACTGCAAGACATTCTTTTTCGCTAGTTGAGTAGTTGATTTCAGCTTTATTCAACTTTCTGCTAGCATATGCCACTGGGCTTAATTCCCCATCCAATGCATCTGATTTCTGTAGTAAAGTTGCACCTAGCCCAATATTACTTGCATCCGTCCTTACTATGAATTCTTGACTTAAGTCAGGTAATTTCAAAATGGGTTTACTTGTGAGCTTTTCCTTCAATTCTTGGTAAGTCATTTCACATTGTGGTGTCCATGTAATGCGATCTGGAAGTCCTTTACGTGTCAATTCCGTTAAAGGTGCACATATGGAATTAAAGTTTTTGATATACTTCTGGTAGAAACCACATAATGAGACAAAGGATCTCACGTCCTTCTTGGTTTGTGGTCTCGGGGCTTTCTGTAGTTTCTCTAAATTCTTTGGGTCAGGGGTCATGTTTCCCTGATAAACTGTGTGTCCCAAAAATTCCAATTCTTTACATCCAACGCAACATTTGGTTGGTCGGGCTGTTAAATTTGCCTCCCTAAGTCGATCAAACAGCATGTTCAGAGAGTCAATGTGTTCCTCAAATGTTTCTGTTGCTATAAGGATATCATCCATAAAATTTGTTATACAGGGATTATTCAGAGGATCCAATAATTTTCTCATCATTCTAGAGAAGACACTAGGCGCATTCTTCAATCCAAATGGCAATCTATTAAACTCATAGTGTCCTTCTGAGGTACTAAAAGCTAGGTATGGTCTAACCTCAGGCTTTACTGGAATCTGATAGTATCCTTTACTCAGATCCACTTTTGAGAAATATTTAGCTTTATTTAGTCTGGCAAACAGCTGATTTGTATCCGGCAATGGATCCACCTGTCCTTCTGTAATAGCATTCAGTCTCCTGTAATCTATACAGAGTCTATGTTCTCCAGAGGGCTTCCTTAAAAGTACAACACCGGAACTATACGAAGACTCACTGTGCGAAATAATTCCTTCCTTCAACAGATAGTCTATCTCTTCCTTCAAAGCTTTTTCCTTAGCAAACGGAATCGAATATGGTTTCATACAGACAGGTGTGGAGTCTATTAATTTCATATCATATTCCAATAGGTTTGTATGCCCTGGTCGGTCTGTTAACACCTCTGCATGATTATTTAGAACCTGTTGCACTCTCTCTTTCTGAGTTTTCGTTAAATGTGTACTGATTTTCACCTGTGCTGCTGTCTCACAGGGGTGTAATGGATATTCAAATGATGAAAGTGGTTCCTTTTTCATCTCCATGGCGATGGACAAGGTCAACAAGTGTGTCTCTTCCTGATGTTCTCTTTCCAAATATTTCTTCAGGAGATTCACATGATAGATTTTTTTCTTTCCCCTTCTTATCTATCTTATAATTTGTTCTAGACACCTTCTCTAGAACTGTATATGGACCCTGCCATCCAATTTGTAACTTATTCTGACTCCCGGGCAAAAGAAGCAGTACCTTCTCTCCCACAGCCAAATTTCTGTCTTTCGCCTTCCTGTTATAATAGGCAGCATGTTTCTTCCTGGCTTGTTTCAAATTTTCATTGGCAAGTTTCCAGCCAGTTTTTAACCGAGTGGTCAGCTCATTCACATACTGGTATGAAGATGTAATGTTTTCCTCTGCCTTTTCATCAGTCCACGTTCTTAACATAGCTTCAAGTGGACCTTTTATTGGCCTTCCAAACAATAATGTTGCCGGGGCCATACCGGTTGAACTATGGGGTACCTCCCGATAAGCAAAGAGGGCGGCGTGCAGGTACTGGTCCCATGTATCTGGTTTTTCGTGTGCCAACTTTCTCAGGATCGACATTAATGTGCCGTTAAATCTTTCCACTTGGCCGTTCCCTTGGGGATGATACACACTACAATGGAAGTGTTTGGCCTGAAAGATCCTGAAAACTTCTTCAGTTAGTTTCCCCTTGAACTGAGAGCCATTATCAGTCAAGATTTGATTGGGAAAGCCTAACCTTGTGAAAATTGTGAGCAATGCCTCTGCCACATGTTTAGAATCAATCGATGACAGGGCTACTGCCTCTCCCCACATAGAACAAGTGTCCACCAGAGTCAGAATGTAGCTGTTCCTTCTCTTGGTTCGGGTGAGAGGTCCCACAAGATCCACGGCAACTCTCTCAAAGGGTGTTCCCACTATGGGCATTTCCCCCAGAGTTGCTGGTGCAGTCCAATGTTTAGGTGCTACTCGTTGGCACTCTGGACAGGATTTTACATATCGTTTGATATCTTCAGTTATTCCTGGCCAGAAATAGTGACAAGCTATTCGCTGTCCTGTTGCGCTGATTCCCATATGACCACTGAAGGGAATCGCATGTCCTAGTTCCAACACTTTAGTCCTATATGAAGTGGGAAGGACCAGCTGTCCGTGACCATTGGATTCAGATCCAGCCTTCCTATATATCAATTTGTTCTTCATATAAAACTCTCCCTTGCCTGGAGGTGTATGAGATTTGGGCAACTTCTTGAAACATGGCTTGAGTGTTTTGTCCTCAGCCTGTGCCTTCCTCATCTCATCTGGGTGAGTATTTATGGGATTATCCTCCTCCTTCTTTGTCTGTGATCTGGTCTGCACTGTTGCCAATATCACAGGTCTCTTGGGATTCCCCAAGAAGACATATCTACACCCCAATATTAGAGGGTAGATTGGCTCATTTATCACTGCTGCTTTTATGATTCCTTCCACATATCGCGTTTTCACTTTTATTCGGGCGACGGGAAGTGTCATGGTAGCTACATCCTTGGTTGCAGTTTGAATCTCCACTGTTTCTGTGGTGTATTGATCGGCCTGCACCAGGTGAGAACTCACAACGGAATCGTAATCTAAACCGGTATCATATAAACATCTTATAGTGACACCATTACAAATGACATCTTCACACACTGGGGGGTGGTATGGTTCCTGTAATTCTTCAGGTTTGCCCTTCTTTTCCTTTTTCCCCGATGTCATAGCAGCAAAATGAGGAGGTTTCCTTCTACAATGGTCAGTGTCATGATTGTTCATCTTACAATTTTTACACCACCTTTTTCCTTGGTTGAAAGATTTTCTTTCATCATATTTCCTTTCATCGAATTGTGGGAATTTATTTTTATTGTCATACCGTGGCCTATCAAATTGGTGCTTACCTTTATTTTGATCCTTAGGATCAAATTTATTAAAGTTCTGTGGTGCCCTAAAGTTGTCCACCTGTTTCTTTTTATTACCTGTTACCTCTGCTTGAGCTGCTTGATACCTTTCAGCAACATTTAGCAACTCACCCAGCCTCTCTGCACCTTGTTCCATGAGAAACTTTCTCAGGTCTGGAGCCATGGACTCTCTTAGTTGCTCTATAAGGACCATTTCCTTAAGATCTTGGGTTTTCCCCAGAGAAGTCCATTTCTCCAAGTATGTCTCTATTCGTGCAGAGAACTGGTGATAGGTTTCACCTGACAGTAGTTTAGCATTCCTAAATTTTTTCCTGTAAAACTCTGCATTCTTTTCATACCTTAACAAAAGAGCCTGCTTTAGCATGTCATAATTTTCCTGATCACCTCTGCTCATTTTTGCAAAAACTTCATAAGCTGCCCCACGAAGTCCCTGAGATAACTTTAAGCTCCACCTTTCTCTCTCCAACCCATACGTGGTAGCTAATAGTTCGTACCTATTTATATAGCTCTCAATATCATCGTCTTTCTCAACAAAATGATCTAAATGAAAATTCATAGCTGAGATTGAGGCTCCTTGAGTAACCGTAGCATCAGAGGCAAAAGGGACTGGCACCATTTTCAGGAGCATGGCCTTGAAACTCAAACTCCCTTAGTCGTAACTCATGTTCCCTTTGTAATCTCTTCTCCTCCTTTTCTGCTTCCCTCTCTGCAGCTAATCTCTTCTCTTCTCTTTCTGCAGCTAATTTCTTCTCTTCCCTTTCTGCAGCCAATCGTTTGTCTTCTCTTTCTGCCTCCAATTTCTTAGCCTCAGCCTCAATCTGCAACCTCTTAGTCTCAGCCTCAGCTTCAATCTGCAACCTCTTAGTCTCAGCCTCAGCTTCAAATTGTAACTTCTTACTTTCCCTGTCAGCCTCTAACTTTCTTTCGGCTTCAAACCTTCTTTCTTCGCGTTCAATAAATTTGTCACATTCCGTAGTAACATAGGCAACCATAACTTGCCCATCTAATCCTAACTCTTTTGCAGTCTGAACCGCAGCAGATCGAAATTTGGCCAGGTCCGCCATTGTCTATCAGGTAACTTAATACAATGTCTAACCAACAATTCAATCTCTAATGGACAAAACAGGCACCGTGAGCTCAACCTTATTTAATTCCACCCAAGGATACCTTTTAATTCTTATATTCCCTGAAGTGAATTACCCCCAATATTTTTAATAGTTAAAGATTCAAAATCCCAAGAGCGAGACCCCAATATATGTGGTGAAGTGGGATGTTATAGATATTTATAAGGGACTTAGTGTACTGACTGAGATCAGCTGTGAAGGTATATATATATCTAATAAGAGTAGTATATTATATATATAACCTTACTTGCTGCCACATATCTATATATCTCAGTCAGAATTATTCTGGAATAGTGTGGTGACTACGTTTTGTGTCTAGGGTATGTGTATGGTGAAGTGTAAGTCACAACAACAGACAGATAAACAATTTAATTTAATCCACTACTCTTGACAACACTGTGACACTCACATACATATAACACTCTACACAGATATCTTAAAAGAGTCACTGATAAACTTTCAAATAACAATATGTATTCATTACTGGCATGAAGGAATATGTGTCCTGATTCAACTACAAGGGAACCAGGAATCACAATCAATTTAAATTACAAGTTATGTACAGAATGTATTTAATATGAATATTGTAGTGACATATATTAGTACAAATGTTCTATGTGTGTCAGTTGTGTAGTAGTAAAATGAGGTAATACTGGTTTTGTTTTGTTCAAGCTCTGTTGGTATTGGTCATCATGACTTCAATAGTTTGTCTTTAGGGACTATTATTGGAGATGTTCACAGTTCCTGATTTTAAGACAAGTAAATTCCCCTCTGAATGGTATTTTTTATAAAGTTATTTCAAGATGAGGGGACATAATGTTGAGCTCAGCTGGCCAATTCGCTTATCTGGCGTGATGGCGGCAGGAAAGGACTCCTCTGCTCGAATTCTCCTCTGGGCTCAGGAGACACCTCACTGATAGCTAAAAAGACCAAGGAGTATGCTGTCCGACTCTGGATTCAGCAAATCTCTGACCAGATGCTGCTCACTACCATCAAGACCACTGTCCCTGAAATCAAGAAGGATGTACCTTCTACTTCATAACTAATTTATATTCTCTTTTACACTGATCACAATACAGCACAAACATTGCGTTCAGAGCGTTAGGCCAACAGTCAGCTTCATTTGAAATACTTTATTCCAGTATTACCCTTCTTAATGGTTACTACGCCTCTGCACTTCCAGCATTATTTCTTTCTAGTCCATCATCCAGGTGTCAGTGTACTATTTGGCCATTCCATGCCGTTTTACTTCTCTCCGACACCCTCTGTTCAGGCTGGAGCATTATAGGCTTTACCTCACGTTTGCCACTGAACTACACATATATATACAGGCATAAATCAACAATTCACATTCAATTTTTCATTAAAAGATACTGAATGGTTCAAGCTTACCACAATTTCATGGAAATAAACACAGATACGTTGATTAGCAATGAATTCTGGCACAAACTGGCACAAATTCCGTTCTGCCTATGTTCCAGGCTTTTATTTTAGCAAAAATGTGAGCTGGCTTCAACGTACTGTCGCTTTATCAAGCTTATTTGAATTAGTGGTCTCGAACTAACGCTCCCAAGTGTGTATATCAGCGAGACTGGCCAATGAGCCACGTTTCGACAAGTGTTTGAAAAAATGTTATCTTTTCCCGTCTCCCCTAACAACCAAGATAGTATTTATAACCCGACCAATCGTGGTTAGGCTTTCATTTGTTGCGCTCCAATCAATTTGGAGTTTACATGGTAGGCTATTTATGTAACGTAAGGTTTTTTCAAACACGTTATAAAAAAAAATTTTATGAGCAGAAATGATTTTATGCTGTCAGGCACCCCCAATATTTTATTTTGGGTATAATTTATTAATTCCTGGACTATTTGCGTAACGTTTTACATATTATTTGTCAGCAAACCCTAAGGAACCCAAAAATACTAATTTAAAGGAGCTACGTGGCTGCGTTCAAAATATGCAATTTCTTCTATCTCCTGTTTAGAAGATGTGCTGTCTGGGTACTGTTATGTGTTCAAACGTAAACCCATATAATGTTGTCTTTTCTAATAAGAGTCTGTTATGATTTATAAACCTAACTCTGGGAAAGGGTAGTGTATTTTATCACTGTCCGTCTGAAAAAAAATTAGTGCATGTAGACTTACACGCGTGATGGTAGTAATTGTGTATCGCGCGAAGCGGGTTTAGTGTTCGGCTTTCTGCCTCTCCCTTCTCTTTTTATCCCTTTAATCCATCTGTTCGTTCGTTTTGGTAACGCAGTATAATTAATGTTAGGGTTAATTTAGGTCATTACGCAGTACGTCTCAATGCTTTTCCAAGAAATACAGCACACGTTTCATTGAAGAAGGCGGGTAATAATACAGTAAGCTTTACTATCAACGTGAAAGCGTTACAATTTGCAGACGAAGCAGAAAACAAGGGGGATTTCGAGTACATTCTTTGGGACAGCACTGTCATTTTACCATTGCTCTTCTCTTTATTAATTTTATTTGTTAGGCTTCATATTTACCTAATAATTTATATATGTGGATTAGAATATTTCATGACAAACATGTGGGGTGTTCTAAGGGTCAAAACATCTCTCCGGTCAAGGGGAGTTAGTCTAATGATGTTTACATTTATGTCGTGTTTCAATCTTTGGATTGAACGATTTCCCGTTTATTTTTTTTATTTTAATCAGCCTGGTTTTTTTTAGCTCATGTCAGAAGACTTTGGTTACCTTTTCAAAACAAAATTTAAAGGCTGCCTTGTGTCTCTTTGGATGTGGGGAAACCTGGTATACTGAATTCTGGACTTTCTCAATTGTAGTATCGATCCGTCTAGCCACCGGTCTGTGTAAACATCACAGTATTTCTGACTTGGAATTAGTAAATTGACAACATCGGTCTTCTATAGCGATTCTTACATATTTTATTACGTCAGTTTTATTTTGAATGAATTCGCATTAGCACCCACTTTTACGTCTCTGCTGCTTTCATGCGTGTGCCCCTGAAGATGATGATGGTGTCTTAACGTTGACCACCTCTTTGTCGAGTAAAACGTACACTACCTGTTGTTGTTGTTGTTGTTATTGTTGTTGTTGTTAATCATACTGTAACCTTCCTACCGAAGTGGTTGATCTCTTTGTGTTGTAGTTTCGTGGTGCTGCGGACGAAGATGATTATATATTTGGTGTAATTATTCCCACCTACTTGCGATGTCTATGTTTTGTCTATATTTGTTACAGAAATTGATGTTACATAGATTATGTGGATTGTCACATCTGCATCACCAGCAACTTCCATTTACGGAAGGTAACATATTATTGAGGGCCAGAGTGGCTAAGAGGTATGGTGTTCGTCTCGAAATCTAGAGGTACGGGGTTCGATTCCCTGTTGAAGAAATATAATTTATGAAATTTTTTTCTTCAGAACCAGTGGTCCTAATGATGTCATACTCCCTCCTGGTCTCCTGGGTAGTGAGATTGGATGCCTAGCCTTCTCGGATAAGGGCGAAAAATAGGAGGTCCCGTTTGCAAGTTGCACACTTTTAAAATCCCACAGCAGATGGAAATCGTAAAGAGTAGACCATAAGGCCGCTACCTTGTCAAAATTTAAAAATTAGAAACCTACCCACAAATAAATTAATACATTGTGTGATTCCTATATACACACACTAAGATTCTCGCGGGTGCTACGGAGTTCGGGCACTGTGCTGAGATCATCTTTGTCTGATCTAAGGGAGGAGATCGGAGCACTGATTGAATTGTCCGTGTCCAACGAAGATAGCCCTTAAAACCAAACCAAATCTTATTGATTTATTTATTGATTGATTTTTGATGTTTAAGTTAGTTCTCGCTTTCCCTCTCTTTAGTTTGTTATTGGTGTTCCCTGACAAAGACCTCGCGGTCGTAAGGTATGAAATTCTCTGTGTCCGTAAGACGCATCAATTATGTTTGTTTATCGGTGTTCCCTGACAAAGACCTCGCGGTCGTAAGGTATGAAATTCTCTGTGTCCGTAAGACGCATCAATTATGTTTGTTTATTGGTGTTCCCTGACAAAGACCTCGCGGTCGTAAGGTATGAAATTCTCTGTGTTCGTAAGACGCATCAACTATGTTTGTTTATCAATCCGTAAATAGATTCACGTATATTTGCAATCGTTCACTCTCGTTACCTTGTCTACACTTCTCGTCTACGAGTCACTGGTTTCTTGCTCCGCAGATTTTTTTTTTTTTTTTTTTTTCATTTTTTTTTTTTGTTGGTATGGCTGACTCACTGTTTCTTTTTAAATGTTAAATTGTCAAACTCCACAATGTGGAATCAGTTGAGGTGGGTTTTTTTACACCGCAAACGGCTCCGGGGTCGACCCAGCCTCGTGAATTATGTACCATTTGCCTCAATGGGCGCGTAACGGGATTCTTGACCTACCTTACAATGTGGAATAACCAATATCATATTTTTTTTGTTTTCCATTCTCGTTCTTTTGTCCCGGACGAACACTTTGAACCCGTAACGTAAACATTTTCTATGTCCTTTGTTTTAGTATAGATGTATTGTCTTGTTTTCCTATTCCTCGTCATTAAATCCGGGTAAATAGAATAGAGAAAAACCAACAGTCATTATATCACACTAAATAGAATAGAGAATAACCAATAGTCATTACATAACAGTAAATAAAATATAGAATAACCAATAGTCATTATAGGGATCCCGTTACACGCCTATTGAGGTATATTGGGAATACAGTGTTAGGCCCGTATTTTCTTGACAATCAGCACACTAGGGGTGATGTGGTCAGCATCGCGCCGGCCGCCTTAACCTTCACAGAGTTGTTCTTGTACCCATGTCATGAGGCTGGGTCGACCCCGGAGCCGTTTGCGATCTAAAAAATCCCACCTCAGCTGGGGATAACAGTCATTATATAACACTAAATAGAATAGAGAAGAACCAACAGCCATTATATAACACTAAATAGAATAGAGAAGAACCAACAGCCATTATATAACACTAAATAGAATAGAGAATAACCAACAGCCATTATATAACACTAAATAGAATAGAGAATAACCAACAGCCATTATATAACACTAAATAGAATAGAGAAAAACCAACAGCCATTATATAACACTAAATAGAATAGAGAATAACCAACAGCCATTATATAACACTAAATAGAATAGAGAATAACCAACAGCCATTATATAACACTAAATAGAATAGAGAAGAACCAACAGCCATTATATAACACTAAATAGAATAGAGAATAACCAACAGCCATTATATAACTTTAAATAGAATAGAGAAGAACCAACAGCCATTATACAACATTAAATAGAATAGAGAAGAACCAACAGCCATTATATAACACTAAATAGAATAGAGAAGAACCAACAGCCATTATATAACTTTAAATAGAATAGAGAAGAACCAACAGCCATTATATAACACTAAATAGAATAGAGAATAACCAACTGCCATTATATAACACTAAATAGAATAGAGAATAACCAACAGCCATTATATAACACTAAATAGAATAGAGAAAAACCAACAGCCATTATATAACCAACTGCCATTATATAACACTAAATAGAATAGAGAATAACCAACAGCCATTATATAACACTAAATAGAATAGAGAAAAACCAACAGCCATTATATAACACTAAATAGAGTAGAGAATAACCAACAGCCATTATATAACACTAAATAGAATAGAGAAGAACCAACAGCCATTATATAACACTAAATAGAATAGAGAATAACCAACAGCCATTATATAACACTAAATAGAATAGAGAATAACCAACTGCCATTATATAACACTAAATAGAATAGAGAATAACCAACAGCCATTATATAACACTAAATAGAATAGAGAATAACCAACAGCCATTATATAACACTAAATAGAATAGAGAATAACCAACTGCCATTATATAACACTAAATAGAATAGAGAATAACCAACTGCCATTATATAACACTAAATAGAATAGAGAATAACCAACTGCCATTATATAACACTAAATAGAATAGAGAATAACCAACTGCCATTATATAACACTAAATAGAATAGAGAATAACCAACTGCCATTATATAACACTAAATAGAATAGAGAATAACCAACTGCCATTATATAACACTAAATAGAATAGAGAATAACCAACTGCCATTATATAACACTAAATAGAATAGAGAATAACCAACAGCCATTATATAACACTAAATAGAATAGAGAATAACCAACTGCCATTATATAACACTAAATAGAATAGAGAATAACCAACAGCCATTATATAACACTAAATATAATAGAGAATAACCAACAGCCATTATATAACACTAAATAGAATAGAGAATAACCAACAGCCATTATATAACACTAAATAGAATAGAGAATAACCAACTGCCATTATATAACACTAAATAGAATAGAGAATAACCAACAGCCATTATATAACACTAAATAGAATAGAGAATAACCCAGCCATTATATAACACTAAATAGAATAGAGAATAACCAACTGCCATTATATAACACTAGATAGAATAGAGAATAACCAACAGCCATTATATAACACTAAATAGAATAGAGAATAACCCAGCCATTATATAACACTAAATAGAATAGAGAATAACCAACTGCCATTATATAACACTAGATAGAATAGAGAATAACCAACAGGCATTATATAACACTAAATAGAATAGAGAATAACCCAGCCATTATATAACACTAAATAGAATAGAGAATAACCAACTGCCATTATATAACACTAGATAGAATAGAGAATAACCAACTGCCATTATATACCACTAAATAGAATAGAGAATAACCAACAGGCATTATATAACACTAAATAGAATAGAGAACAACCCAGCCATTATATAACACTAAATAGAATAGAGAAGAACCAACAGCCATTATATAACACTAAATAGAATAGAGAATAACCAACAGCCATTATATAACACTAAATAGAATAGAGAATAACCAACAGCCATTATATAACACTAAATAGAATAGAGAATAACCAACAGCCATTATACTACCAACTGCCACCACCACACAAAATCAGAATATCAGTAACGACAGCTGATAAATAGTATATTCGTACCAACTCTTTGCTCTCAGTGCTAAACATGGTCTCTGACCAAAGCACATGAGAGCAAAAATCCTTTTTGTGAAATGACATGTTTAATAAGAGCCATTGATGTTTCCAGGAGAGATGGAATGAGAAATAATAACGTCAGAAAAATTGTAGGAACTACATCTTGCGTCAAGTACATAGAGAGACAGAAAACCAAGTGGTTTGGCGATCTCATAAGCATGGAGCTGATAAATTACCATTACGCACCTTTAACGCTAGAACAACTGAGTTCAGAGCACAGGTAAGACCAGAAAGTAGATGGATAGACAACATCACAGACATCCTACAACAACGTGGGCTCACAGCAGACAGTGCAAGTCACTTGGCTCAAGAACGTGGGCTCACAGCAGACAGTGCAAGACACTTGGCTCAAGAACGTGGGCTCACAGCTGTCGCCGTGGGGTTTGCCCAAGCATTATTTATGCTATTGGCAAGGTCAGATAAACGCTTAGGACAGTTCACAGGGAAGAAAATAATGTATGGAAATAACAGACAACAGTTCAGCAAATTGGCTCGCGTTAACTAAAAGTGAGTAATTGTCTTGAGTTGTAAATAAAAAGCTCGACCAATAAATTTAAGTGAAAACATTTAGAGCAGCGAATCAGAAGTGGCGAGAAAAACACACCAGGGAAAAATGACCAGAGGTCATTGGAGCAGTCCTGAGTTTGTGCTTGAAGAAGGAAGGTGTGATCGCTGAGCTGACAAGATGTACCTTCTGTGGTTTTACAGATATAGAATAGGTATAAAGAGATATTCAGAAGTTCCGCCATCACTAGCCAGTGTTATAAGATTAAGAAGTTACTTATAGACACAGTGAGTTGTAGAAAGTGACGTGGGCTCACAGCAGACAGTGCAAGACACTGGGCTCAAGAACGTGGGCTCACAGCAGACAGTGCAGGACACTTGGCTCTAGATCGTGGGTTCACAGTAGACAGTGCAAGAAACTGGGCTCAATAACGTGGGCTCACAGCAGACAGTGCAAGACACTTGGCTCAAGAACGTGGGCTCACAGCAGACAGTGCAAGACACTTGGCTCAAGAACGTGGGCTCATAGCAGACAGTGCAAGACACTGGGTTCAAGAACGTGGGCTCACAGCAGACAGTGCAAGACACTGGGCTCAAGAACGTGGGCTCACAGCAGACAGTGCAAGACACTTGGCTCAAGAACGTGGGCTCACAGCAGACAGTGCAAGACACTTGGCTTAAGAACGTGGGCTCACAGCAGACAGTGCAAGACACTGGGCTCAAGAACGTGGGTTCACAGCAGACAGTTGTTATGACTCTTTTCATAACACCATTTTCGGTCGCCCTCAAACTTTGTTTGTTGGGCTGATTTCCTATTTATTAATCTTTGTTACGACAACACAGGAAGGACGTCACGATTGTATGGGTATTTTCCGAGCGGACGTGGTTTTGTGGGCTATGACGGTTCTGAGGATCTCGTCACCGTGTCTCCATTGTGAGAATGCTGTGTATTCTGTGCTCCTGGGTATATACTTGAAGTACTGGTTTTATAAGTGTATGTCAGCTAGGTAGTCTACGAGATAGAACCTAGTCTGAATGTATGTTATATGGACACGTCAGAGCTGAAGGAATGTGGAAGGAAAGTATATGTTAATATTAAATATTTCAGCATGATGACGGACATTGTACACTAGTCTACAAGACGTTAGACCTACTTATAGACAGGCTGATGAGAGCTTATGTCTTGTACATTGATGCATTTAAAAAGGAGCCAGTCATTGTAATTAAATTCTACATGTGTGAAACGTTTACCAGGCATTATTCAGTTTTATACTGTTTCAACTGTCAAGTACGTTTCTTAGAACTCTGCTGAATGGACTGTAGTTCAATAACCCTAGACGCCATGGACATCAGAGTCCAGTATCTCCTTCTACTCTGAAAACGAACCCGCAACAACAGTGCAAGACACTGGGCTCAAGAACGTGGGTTCACAGCAGACAGTGCAAGACACTTGGCTCAAGAACGTGGGCTCACAGCAGACAGTGCAAGACACTGGGCTCACAGCAGACAGTGCAAGACACTGGGCTCAAGAACGTGGGCTCACAGCAGACAGTGCAAGACACTGGGCTCAAGAACGCAAACTCCCCACTACGCTTCACGGAAATATGGGGGTGGGGGCGGGGGGGGGGGGGGGGGTGTAAAAGTAAATAAGAAATGGAAAGTAGAATGCCATAAAAACTACTTGACTGCGGAAGGCAAGGAAAAAAATCAAATTACAATTGGATTATAAGTCAGATTGTAAAAAGAAAGGTCAGAGTTGAGAGAAAAGATCCAATCACGAACTTAGACGAGATGTGAAAGCGAAAGTCAAAATCAAATAAACCGAGACATGAATATTTGTTGGGCG
This sequence comes from Oreohelix idahoensis, assembly GCA_024509875.1. NCBI lineage: Eukaryota > Metazoa > Mollusca > Gastropoda > Stylommatophora > Oreohelicidae > Oreohelix > Oreohelix idahoensis. The sequence goes on from JAMPIV010009670.1 coordinate 185,704, forward strand.
GTGTCATGTTCCCGCCACGATAGTTGACATTGAATCTCTTGTCATTTGGAATGCTCTGCTTGAAATATTGTTTCTTACGTGGGTACCACTTAATACAATTAACAGATCAGTCTGTCTGACAAAACAATGTAGTTCTGTTTCACCTGTGGGACCTCAAGACGCAGCAATAGAGACCGCAGTCAGCGACTCATAGCTTGACTGCCTGCGTCAGGACCAGCGAACCAGAGCTGGTCAAGACCGCACTCCACCTCCACGTGGTGGTCCTGGAAACAGTCTGCAGCTGTGCAGTCTGGTTGAGCGAGTGTGGATCGAAATGGGAAGGCAAACCCGGTCCTAAAAAATGCCGTGCAGAAGTCGGATGTGTCGACCGAAAGGTGCAGATATCACAGCTTAGGCGTAAACAGACACAACGCAACCACCGTCCTTTTCAGGACGAACGAAGAAGAAGAAGAAGAAGAAGTTTCACCTGTTGGTTTTTTTATCCTTTCATTTTGACGGAGTTTTTAATCGAGTTTAGGACTTACATTTTGTCTGGTGTGTTTATTTATTTATTTTTGTATTTGGTAATTGACAGAGAATTACCTGGTGCTTAACTGATTTTGCTTTTGTTTTGTTTTTTAGTTTTTTGTTAGATGATAGAGCTTCTGTTAAGTGTTTAACACCTTTTGAGCTAATTTTTTCTGTCTGGTTTGTTGATGTTTATTCTCTGTATAATTTTGAATAATTGTTACAATTTTCTAACGTGCGATTCGTATCTCTAGAGTTAACACTGGAAATGTGAAAATGATAGTTCACTATCTCTCTATTTCTCTCTCTTTCTCTTTGTCGCACGCTCTTTCTCTCTCTCTATATATCTCTCTTTGTCTCTATCACACATCTGATGTGTGGACAGAAACGTGACAAAGACAAGAAAGCGCCCATCAGAATGTATCTACAAGACAAAAATCTGGAATAACTGTTAGAGTGTATCCTCTTTCATCTATCATCAACATTGCACTGTCTATCATCATTACACAAAGTGTATCCTCTTTCATCTATCGTCAAAATTATAATGTCTTTCATCATTACTCAGCGTGTATCCTCTCATCTGTCATCAACATTACACTATCTATCACTTCTATGGCACGCGCCTCAAACAGCCTCTGACAACCAAGTCCAGCTCCCGGCCTTCACGTGTGGCTCAATTTGAGCCCGGCGGAACTGTTTCCCCTGACGGGAGAAGGGGCAAAGGCGAGCGACTGGCGCCTTAAAACCAGCAGCTTCGGGCAGATAGGGCTCGTGATCCTTGGTTGGTACCTTATCTAAGAGAAGGAACTCTGAATTCAAACCACCGCTGCCTTGCGGGAATATCCATTTATGGAATTGGCTTCGGGAGTAAACCCTGAGGATAAATCCGGAGTCGGAGTCCCTAAGGCAGTCTAATGTTGATTCGACATTATTCTGGCAACTCCTGCGACATGGCTGGTACCAAACTGTATCGGCTACTGCTGTTCCTTTGGATCTACCGGCTGTGTGGAGAGGGGGAACATGCTGCATGGGCAACAGCTTGATCTCCATATAACTGTGCCCAAGCTCGCGCCCTGGAGAGGACACTCCAGCTTCACCCTATAGGTGTCGGCAAAAAAAACACGGGAAGTAGCAGTTACCGGTTATAAGCTTTTTGCCCAATTGGCGTAGGGCATGGCGCCAGGGGCTACTTCCGACAGTGGGAGAGGTTCTAGGATCTCACTGGACAGCTACCGCCCGCTTCAAGCTGGGCAGCCCCCAGTCAATAAGGTGTTGTCCCGCCACTGTCTGCTTTCCCCATTGGGTGCATGGGGATTAGGGTCAAACCCGAACTGTGGACAGAAAATTTTGCACCAAGCAATTATCGAAAAAAAATAGAAACAAGCAAACTCTCAGATTGGGATGCTGGAACGTCCGGACTATGTTGACTGGACTATCCGAAAACCTACAGGATGTAAACGATGTAAGGAAGACAGCCATAATTAATGATGAGCTTAAACGACTTCAGGTGGATATAGCTGCACTTCAGGAAACGCGCCTGGCGGGCTCTGGAACGGTGAGCGAGAAGGACTACACATTTTATTGGCAAGGGAAAGATCTTAATAAAGCTAGAGAACACGGAGTAGGTTTTGCGGTAAAAAAAAAAATCGCTAACTAAAATGGTTTGAACCAGGCGAGAATGGATCAGAACGCCTGTTGACGCTCCCGCCTGCAAACTAGCACAGGTCCCATCACCCTTGTCAGTGTGTGTATGCTCCTACTCTGTGCTCTGCCTCAGAAGCTAAAGATGAGTTCTACGAGAATCTAACAGCAATTATCAAAAGCATACCTAGGCAAGAACAGCTTGTTCTCCTTGGTGACTTTAACGCTAGAGTGGGTGCCGATAATGTTTCATGGCCTTCATGTCTGGGCAGGTTTGGTATTGGCAAGATGAATGAAAATGGACAACGGCTCTTAGAGTTGTGCGTTCACCATGACCTCTGCGTGACCAACACCTACTTTCAGACAAAACCCCAGCATAAGGTGTCATGGAGACACCCACGATCCAAGCACTGGCACCAACTTGACCTGATTCTCGTCAGAAGGCCACTCCTCAGGTCTGTGCTCTCCACGCGCTCGTACCATAGTGCAGACTGTGATACAGATCCACTCTTGGTTTGCTGCAAAATCAGAGCACAACCAAGAAAACTCTATCGTGTCAGACATGAAGGGAAACCACGCATTGATACCAGCAAGATGTCAGACCCTTTCATGATCGCTCAATTCACTGCGACCTTCAAGAAAGTGCTCAGTAGCCCTCAGCATGGTGATACTATTACAGAGAACTGGGAGCATCTACGGAACACCATTCAAAGTACTGCACTTACCACCTTTGGTAAGAAAACAGCCAAGTCAAATGACTGGTTTGATGCTTCATCAGATGTGATGGCACCTGTCATTGAAGCTAAGCGCAGTGCTATGAATGAATACAAACGTTCACCGAGTGCCAGAACCCTACAGATCCTGAGGGCTACGAGAAGCAAGTTCAACAAACTGCTCGACGCTGTGCAAATGACTACTGGCTCCAGCTCAGTGAGAGCATCCAGATCGCAGCGCAAACAGGCAACATTAGACAAATGTATGACGGTATAAAGAAAGCACTTGGCCCCCATAAAAGTAAGACGGCACCGCTAAAAACCATCGCGGAGAGAAGCTAACCGATAAGGGTAAGCAGATGGAGAGGTGGGTCGAGCACTACTCTGAGTTTTACGCTAGAGACAATACCGTTACGCCTGCAGCCCTTGATGGTGTCAACAGTCTGCCAACTATGGAGGAGCTGGATGCCGAACCAACACTAGAGGAACTGAGCAAGGCCATTGCTAGCTTGGCTTCTGGCAAAGCACCAGGCAGTGACCGGATTTCTCCTGATTTAATCAAATGCTGTAACAGCACGCTATTACATCCCCTGCATAGGATGCTGTGCCAGTGCTGGGAAGAGACAACTATTCCTCAAGACATGCGAGATGCCAAGATTGTAACACTGTATAAAAATAAAGGAGACAGAAGTGATTGCAATAACTACAGAGGCATCTCTCTTCTTAGTATTGTTGGTAAGGAACAATCTTTTTGCCAAAGTCATCTTAATGCGACTACACAAGTTAGCTGAGCGCATATATCCAGAGTGTCACAGTGTGGATTCCGAGCTGGCAGATCAACAACAGACATGATCTTCTCTCTCCGCCAGCTTCAGGAAAAAAATCAAGTTTGGACGGAGAGCAGAAAAGACCCTTTATATATCGCCTTTATAGACCTCACAAAAGCATTCGACCTGGTTAGTAGGGATGGACTCTTTAAAATCCTCCTGAAAATAGGCTGCCCTTCTAAAATGCTGGAAATGATAAAGTCATTCCATGACGGCATGAAGGGAAAAGTCCAATATGCTGGAAGCACGTCACAGCTCTGTGATATACGAAGAGGCGTTAAACAAGGCTGTGTTCTGGCTCCGACCCTCTTCGGAATCTTCTTTGCCTTACTCTTGAAACATGCATTAAGAGATGCAACTGAAGGAATATGCCTTCACACTAGGTCAGATGGCCGTCTGTTTAATCTTTCAAGGCTGAAGGCAAAAACAAAAATCAGAAGGGTCACTATAAGAGACTTGTTGTTCGCTGATGATGCTGCAGTCGTCACTCAAAGCCAACAGGAGCTTCAGAGCTTGATGAATCGCTTCACTAAAGCATGCAAGGACTTTGGCCTCACAATAAGTCTAAAGAAAACGAATGTGCTGAGTCAGGATGTGGGTGCTGCACCAGTTATCACTATCGATAACTATGAATTGGCAGTGGTGCACCACTTCACATACCTAGGGTCTACCATCAATGACAAACTCTCACTGGATACAGAAATCGACAGCCGCATTGGCAAAGCTGCAGCTACCTTTGCCCGCCTCACATCGCGTGTTTGGGGAAACTCTAAACTCACAATGAAGACCAAAGCTGCGGTATATAATGCCTGCGTCACCAGCACACTTCTATATGGCAGCGAGACCTGGACGACCTATGCTAAGCAAGAAAGAAGGCTCAATACCTTCCATTTACGGTGTCTACGCCGCATCCTCGGCATCTCGTGGAAAGATAAAGTGACAAATGTCGAGGTGTTGTCACGTGCTGGCCTTCAAAGTATGTATACGCTTCTTAGACAACGCAGACTTCGCTGGCTTGGCCATGTTCGCCGCATGGAAGATGGTCGCATCCCAAAAGATATCTTCTACGGACAATTAGCAGATGGCAAGAGAACAGTTGGGCGACCACAGCTGAGGTTCAAAGATGTGTGCAAGAGAGATATGAGGGCACTGGACATGGATCCAGCAACATGGGAGGATGAAGCTGCCGATCGCACTAAGTGGCGATGCTATTTACGGCGCCACCTCAGATTGGGCAAAGAGAGGCTCACAGAAGAAGCAGAGGTGAGGAGAAAACGTCGAAAGGAGCACCAGGAAAGTAAGCAGCTGAGGGCTGTCACCTCAGGGGCGCATTCCCATAGTCAGTTATGACTGAAGGGGCTATTATTATTATCATCGTTACACAAATTGTATCCTCTTTCATCTATCATCAAAATTATAATGTCTTTCATCATTACTCAGAGTGTATCCTCTCATCTATCATCAACATTACACTATCTATCATCATTACACAAAGTGTATGTCTTTCATCATTACTCAGAGTGTATTCTCATCTGTCATCAAAATTACAATCTCTGTCATCGTTACACAATGTGTATCCTTGTAGAGTGTCAGGGATGTTATATGTGCCTGGCCTTGCCACTACTGTAGAATAAACGTGTTGTTGTGTATAGGCCACTGTTGAATGTCCGGATGCGGATGTTATGTTTTGGGTCATGCACTGATCATCACTGAAGAAAGTCTTCTTCGGTTACCTCTGCATCATCGAATGAACCTGTCATGTAGACCTTGAGTGGGAGTGTCAAGTAACGCGAATGGTGTAGTAGTTCGGTGTAACAGACCTCTTGATAATAACTCTCACACACTCTCATGTAATGCAATGACGACTTGAACTGCCTCTGACATTTCAATAGTTTAATGAAGGCACGCAAACTGGACAGCACGGATACAGTCATGGACACATGTTGACATACATTCATTGGTTATTTGAATCGTGGATGATACATTCATGTAGTAGTGAAATATCATTCAACCCAAGGTAGCATTCACTGTTCGGGTAACTAATCGCCGTATCCTCTACTGACTGAACGCGTCAATGAGGATCGGTAAACATACAAAAGTCATTGGCCGAACCTTCATTTCATAGCTAAGTTCTTAAGCTGAAATATGTCCAATGTTTGTATAACACTCATAAACCACGATAGTGGGTTTTCACCTCATAACAAGATCTCGATACCACTGCCCGATAGTAGGATACATAATCTGTTCTCTTGACAGTGATCAAAAAATATGATGACAGGAATATAACATGGCCGCCTTCCTGAGTTGTCGCTCACTCACTCGCAGGAAGGTAGATATAAGCCAAAGTTACTTTATAATGTGCATATAAATAATTTCATAAAGTTTTCCATACAGCTCTACAGTAATCAAGTTAATTCACGTAGACATAACTGCTGTAGGAAAGCCTGTCATCTTCGTCGATACAAAACACAACCCTAGCGATACGAAGCACAATGTTCCATCTAGGTCTAATCGACTCGAGATCATCAAAATTAGGGTCTGGCATAAATGGAGTCCGAATCACACATATGAGGAGGATCTCTGACAAATAGCCTCTTGCCGAGACACAAAACTTCTCCTAGAAAAAACATCTATGAATCACTGTTAAACCTTAAACAGTGCCAGCCCTGGAAAAAGCACTCAGCCATTTCTTGGCGACATTATCGGAACTCTTTACAACCCAGTAGGACTACGAAAACCTGCGCTAGATTCTGGCAGAAAGAATATAGTCCGACCTGAACATACAAAGGTATACAATATACGACTGAATCTACTTGCACTAGACAAGTAGTACACATGAATTCAGGCCATAAACATAACAAGCAAAATTAATCTATTTTCTGGCCCGAACAAATAAGAACGGACATGAATACAATATCCATGCGCCGAATCAATCAAGAAAGATCACTCATATAATCAAAAGTGCAAATAAATCATGAATTATCTAGCTTTACCAGAGGAAGCATTTCCATACACAAATGAATGCAAATATATATATTTTCCATATTAAATAGCCATATCGTATTTTTGTAATATGTGCGTCAAAATATGCACGCAACAATCCTCTTTCATCTATCATCAAAATTATAATGTCTTTCATCATTACTCAGAGTGTATCCTCTCATCTATCATCAACATTACACTATCTATCTTCATTTTACAAAGTGTATGTCTTTCATCATTACTCAGAGTGTATCCTCTCATCTATCATCAACATTACACTATCTATCTTCATTTCACAAAGTGTATGTCTTTCATCATTACTCAGAATGTATTCTCATCTGTCATCAAAATTACAATCTCTATCATCATTACCCTTTCCACAAGGGGCATGGGGCTTCAACATACGCAAGCCAAGTCCTTTATCACGTGACATCTGCTCAACGTCTGTCCGTGCCTTCTTCATCATTCTCATGTCTGTCGCCAGTTCTCTACTCTATATTTTCAAATCTCCCTCTACATTTCTTACTCTGGGGGTTCCAGAACAAAGACTACCTGGTAACGCTATCATTAAGTTTTCTCAGCCAATGCCCAGTCCCTCACGAGCTCATCGCTTGCTCCACCCGTATCTTACCGGGCTCGAAAGAAGAACAGAGAATAGTAACAATGCTATCACACATGTCGTAAAAATGAACTAAGTAGGGTTGGGTATTGGGCCGGCTAATCAATCTTGAATAAACGTTAAGCCACAAAAACTTGAACAAACAATATGGACACGTCAGAACAAAAATACCACAAGATAATACTTTCTAATTGCAGAACTAAACATATTGACATGATTGTTAATGCAGAACTAAACATATTGACATGATTGTTAATGAAGATTGTGCCGATGACCTGACAATTCTATCCGGTAACCGTAAACAGATGCCAGACAAAATAACACAGGAAGTGAGTGTGAAAATACTCTTGGGAAAGATAAATATTATTAGAGAATATTCGGCAAATAATAGTCAGACGGCACCGAGAGATGCATTCTGACAAGATGTGAACTCCTAATTATAATCTTTGCAGCAACACAGACGTAGTTGGGGAAAGAGACACAGATATCACAATGAAAATCCTAAATACAAGAAGATCTTTCATTACATGGAGAAACATGGACATCAAACGAAATTAGATCGAGGATAAAATGAGAATCTTCAACTCAAATGTCAAGACAGTTCTATTGTATGGCTCTGTCAAGACAGTTCTATTGTATGGCTCTGTCAAGACAGTTCTATTGTATGGCTCTGTCAAGACAGTCCTGTTGTATGGCTCTGTCAAGTCAGTCCTATTGTATGGCTCTGTCAAGACAGTTCTATTGTATGGCTCTGTCAAGACAGTTCTATTGTATGGCTCTGTCAAGACAGTCCTGTTGTATGGCTCTGTCAAGACAGTTCTATTGTATGGCTCTGTCAAGACAGTTCTATTGTATGGCTCTGTCAAGACAGTCCTGTTGTATGGCTCTGTCAAGTCAGTCCTATTGTATGGCTCTGAGACACGGAGAACAATAAAAACCATAACCAAAACGCTACGGACTTTTATAAACGGGTGCTTGCGTAGAACAGAAGGACTGACGTGGTATAACAAGATCACTAATGTGGAACTGATGACAAGATCACAGACGTGTGAATCTGATAACAAGATCACTAATGTGGAACTGATGACAAGATCACTGACGTGGATCTGATAACAAGATCACTAATGTGGAACTGATGACAAGATCACAGACGTGTGAATCTGATAACAAGATCACTAATGTGGAACTGATGACAAGATCACAGACGTGTGAATCTGATGACAAGATCACTAATGTGGAACTGATGACAAGATCTCAGACGTGTGAATCTGATGACAAGATCACTAATGTGGAACTGATGACAAGATCACAGACGTGTGAATCTGATGACAAGATCACTAATGTGGAACTGATGACAAGATCACAGACGTGTGAATCTGATAACAAGATCACTAATGTGGAACTGATGACAAGATCACAGATGTGTGAATCTGATGACAAGATCACTAATGTGGAACTGATGACAAGATCTCAGACGTGTGAATCTGATGACAAGATCACTAATGTGGAACTGATGACAAAATCTCAGACGTGTGAATCTGATGACAAGATCACTAATGTGGAACTGATGGCAAGATCACAGACGTGTGAATCTGATGACAAGATCACTAATGTGGAACTGATGACAAGATCACAGACTTGTGAATCTGATGACAAGATCACTAATGTGGAACTGATGACAAGATCACAGACGTGGATCTGATAACAAGATCACTAATGTGGAACTGATGACAAGATCACAGACGTGTGAATCTGATAACAAGAACACTAATGTGGAACCGATGACAAGATCACAGACGTATGAATCTGATGACAAGATCACTAATGTGGAACTGATGACAAGATCACAGACGTATGAATCTGATGACAAGATCACTAATGTGGAACTGATGACATGATCACAGACGTGTGAATCTGATGACAAGATCACTAATGTGGAACTGATGACAAAATCACAGACGTGTGAATCTGATGACAAGATCACTAATGTGGAACTGATGACAAGATCACAGACGTGTGAATCTGATAACAAGATCACTAATGTGGAACTGATGACAAGATAACAGACGTGTAAATCTGATAACAAGATCACTAATGTGGAACTGATGACAAGATCACTAATGTGGAACTGATGACAAGATCACTGACGTCAATCTGATAACAAGAACTTGACAATTGCCAACGGAACATGAGATGAGAAGAAAATGCTGGCACTGGATGGCACACACATTAAGAAATCTACTCTAGTCGATAAGATTACGAGGCAGTCTGTTCTAGAATCACGTGCTAGTCGATAAGATTACAAGGCAAGTCTGTTCTAGAATCACGTGCTAGTCGACAAGATTACAAGGCAAGTCTGTTCTAGAATCACGTGGTTAGAGACATCAAGATTGAATGAAAAGTCACTTCTTATTTGTTAATTATTATTTATTCACTCCTATACAACAAATTTGCATGTAACCAAGTTAAAATAAATACAATTAACTGTCATTTTATTACATAACATACTGTGTCACATTAGCATAACAACTCAGCGTGAGATCCAGTTAGTTTCATACATGACTTAACAGTGGTCAGCGTGAGATCCAGTTAGTTTCATACATGACTTAACAGTGGTCAGCGTGAGATCCAGTTAGTTTCATACATGACTTAACAGTGGTCAGCGTGAGATCCAGTTAGTTTCATACATGACTTAACAGTGGTCAGTGTGAGATCCAGTTAGTTTCATACATGACTTAACAGTGGTCAGCGTGAGATCCAGTTAGTTTCATACATGACTTAACAGTGGTCACCGTGAGATCCAGTTAGTTTCATACATGACTTAACAGTGGTCAGCGTGAGATCCAGTTAGTTTCATACATGACTTAACAGTGGTCAGCGTGAGATCCAGTTAGTTTCATACATGACTTAACAGTGGCCAGCGTGAGATCCAGTTAGTTTCATACATGACTTAACAGTGGTCAGCGTGAGATCCAGTTAGTTTCATACATGACTTAATAGTGGCCAGCGTGAGATCCAGTTAGTTTCATACGTGACTTAACAGTGGTCAGCGTGAGATCCAGTTAGTTTCATACATGACTTAACAGTGGCCAGCGTGAGATCCAGTTATTTTCATACATGACTTAACAGTGGCCAGTGTGAGATCCAGTTAGTTTCATACATGACTTAACAGTGGTCAGCGTGAGATCCAGTTAGTTTTATACATGACTTTACAGTGGTCAGCGTGAGATCCAGTTAGTTTCATACATGACTTAACAGTGGTCAGCGTGAGATCCAGTTAGTTTCATACAGGACTTAACAGTGGTCAGCGTGAGTTCTAGTTAGTTTCATACATGTCTTAACAGTGGTCAGCGTGAGATCCAGTTAGTTTCTTACATGACTTAACAGTGGTCAGCGTGAGATCCAGTTAGTTTCATACATGACTTAACAGTGGTCAGCGTAAGATCCAGTTAGTTTCATACATGACTTAACAGTGGTCAGCGTGAGATCCAGTTAGTTTTATACATGACTTTACAATGGTCAGCGTGAGATCCAGTTAGTTTCATACATGACTTAACAGTGGTCAGCGTGAGATCCAGTTAGTTTCATACAGGACTTAACAGTGGTCAGCGTGAGTTCTAGTTAGTTTCATACATGTCTTAACAGTGGTCAGCGTGAGATCCAGTTAGTTTCTTACATGACTTAACAGTGGTCAGCGTGAGATCCAGTTAGTTTCATACATGACTTAACAGTGGTCAGCATGAGATCCAGTTAGTTTCATACATGACTTAACAGTGGTCAGCGTGAGATCCAGTTAGTTTCATACATGACCTAACAGTGGTCAGCGTGAGATCTAATTAGTTTCATACATGACTTAACAGTGGTCAGCGTGAGATCTAGTTAGTTTCATACATGACTTAACAGTGGTCAGCGTGAGATCCAGTTAATTTCATATATGACTTTACAGTGATCAGCGTGAGATCCAGTTAGTTTCATACATGACTTAACAGTGGTCAGCGTGAGATCCAGTTTGTTTTATACATGACTTAACAGTGGTCAGCGTGAGATCCAGTTAGTTTCATACATGACTTAACAGTGGTCAGCGTGAGATCCAGTTAGATTCATACATGACTTAACAGTGGTCAGCGTGAGATCTAGTTAGTTTCATACATGTCTTAACAGTGGTCAGCGTGAGATCTAGTTAGTTTCACACATGACTTAATTAACAGTGGTCAGCGTGATATCCAGTTAGTTTCATAATGACTTAACAGTGGTCAGTGTGAGATCTAATTAGTTTCATACATGACTTAACAGTGGTCAGCGTGAGATCCAGTTAGTTTCATACATGACCTAACAGTGGTCAGCGTGAGATCTAATTAGTTTCATACATGACTTAACAGTGGTCAGCGTGAGATCCAGTTAGTTTCATACATGACTTAACAGTGGTCAGCGTGAGATCCAGTTAGTTTCATACATGTCTTAACAGTGGTCAGCGTGAGATCCAGTTAGTTTCATACATGACTTAATAGTGGCCAGCGTGAGATCCAGTTGGTTTCATACATGACTTAACAGTGGCCAGCAATTTGTTCCTGTCTCTTGAAACATTAGTTTCTTGGCTATATTAGGTTGGATTATTTCGTGTCTGGGAATAGAAACGAGAAAAATTAAACTTATTCGTCAAACGGCAGTTATTTTTCCTTGTTTGTTTGTTTATGTGAGGTATATCTCAGACACAAGTGAGAACATTTAAAAATAGAAAGTGTCTTGTCAGTCATCATAGAGAGGGAGATAAAAACACACGGAGAAGAGAAATGGTTTTGGACATGAAAATAATGATGAAGACAAGAAAGACCTGGCACGGGATAAAAATGCTTAGAATGTATTTGTTGAAGCTCTTTGCTCCAAGGGGAACAGAAATATAATAACAGTGATAATGAACACACACACACACACACACAAAGTACAGTATGTTACTCACTGGCGCTATCAGAGATAAACACGTTTCAATTTGCGTCTATGTGGTTGTCTAAGCAGTCTACGGAAACACGTTTGATTATTTCTCCGAAATATGAACGATAAAAAGAGTCGAAGATATCTCCTTTATTGACTTCAGAATATGATCAGCTTTGAACCGAATCACCGAATCTTATACAAGTTGAAGACAAGACGGGCTAAAGGTGACACCCTCGTACAGCACGAGCTGAACAAGTAGCGAGGCGCAGACCAAAGTTTCGTCTGAGTGCCTGGTGGGCTGGCCCACAAAACCGTTACTGGGGTCTGGGCGTCAAACGTCGGCAGCACGTGAGGAAAAAATGTGAACGGTAGTATTATGACAAATGCGCGACCGACAGAAAGCACTCACCCACACAATTGAGATTTTCACAAAGTTAACACCAGTAACAAAATAATTTTGACAATTATGGGGAAGTGGTTTTTCTCTGTCATGAATAAGAGATTGGAAAATGGCTGGAGAGTGGTGTAGATTATAAGGATAAAATTGAAAGAAGGGGTAACAGTCAGAGGGTAGATTTGGCTCATGAATGGAGGATTTACAAGTAACTCTTAGGTGAACAAGTTTCAACGATTTTTAAGAGCGAGGTAATGGAGTTATTGTTAAACTTTTTGCTAGAGGGAAGGATGAATCGTTAGATAAGTGTTAGTTGATTGAATGGTTAATATTAGGGCTGGGCTTTTTAACGATAAATTAATCGATTAATCGCCAAACATTTAATCCATTAATTGATAAAAACAGATTTTAATCGATTATTTCATTTTTTTACAATATTTATCTTTTTTTTTTTTTTTTGCTTAAATACGAGAGCTTAAATACGGTAGAGGCTTGGTGTATGGCGTTTGGTCAATAACAATAAATTGTTTGGTTCTAACTTTTCAGTATTTGCATTATATTTTCAGGACGATGTTGCCTTATAAGAAGTAAAAGTCCTTGATGATTTAAAAAAAAAATGTTATTTATGATTTTTTATAATTTATCAAATTGTTCGGGGAGTCGCGCTGGTGTAATGGTTACCACATTGCGCTGGCGATCAGGTGTTCAAGGTTCAAGCCCGGGCGTAAGCATTTGAAGAAGTGTCATTGACCGGGATTTTGACGGAATAACCTGAACGGCTCCTGAGATAAACCCTCTGACCGGGTTGGAAGGAAAGTCCACAGGCTCCCCAGCCTCGCAATGACAAGTCATTGGGTCGAAGGGCTGAAAGCCCAAGTGCCACTAGTTTAAAAAAAAAAAAAAAATGAAGTTGTTCGAAATTACGCGATAGATCTTCGATTAAAAAATTCAATTAATCTATTGTTGTGGAAGATTTTTAAAATCAATCCCAGACTAGTTAATATAAATGATTAACCAAATAGACGAGAAACATTTACGTTTATGAATCTTAAACAAATAAACTTTATTGATTAATGAATCGCTTAGAGCAAGAGATGAGACATGGGCATTGTCGATGGAAAAGACAAACGCGTAAGCACACACACAGAGAAACACGACGTGCATAGACACACACACACAGACACATTCACAACTAAAGATATAATATATGTAGACACACACATAGAAACACACATACCAACACAGCACACGCCAAAATGTAAACATAGAAATACACACACTTAGAAACACAACGCATGAAGATAAGCACATATAGTCGCACACTCGTACAGAAACACAATAGACGTAGACAGAAAAATAACAGCACACACACAAACACTACACACGAGAACATACCAACATGGAAACATACAGGATTTGAAAATACACGCTTAAAAAAAAAAAAAACACATAGACATGCACATATAGAAATACATACGAACAGAAACACAACACACGGAGACACACGTATAGACGCAATACACGCAGATACACACATAAACACAACACACGTAGATACACATACATAATGCATAGAGGCATATCTGGAGTCATCTTTATATGACCACCAGCTTTGCACAATGCTACAATACATATGTGGAAGTGAACCTATGTCTGTGAGGCTAATTATACCCTCGTCGACTCTTGAAATCATCAACACGTATCCAAGGATTCCACCTGTAGTAAAATTTGTTGAGAATCCACCATTCCACACTAAGCTTGGAGAAGTTACTTGAGCTCCAGATGTGATTCTTTGGCTTTGACTTGGTTGACTGCATGCAGGAAGATCTCACTATGGGCCCAGTGATAGTGTTACGACATGTTTTAACTATGTCGTCTGCTATAGTTGGCAGTGCGCATTTTGATGTTGGGAGGTTTTTTTTATAGAATGTTTTTTATGCTTCATGGTCTTTTGGTGAACGCAAATCGCATGTTTCGATTGTGACGCGGTAGCGTTGATATGGTCACGCGTGGTGACTAAGGTACTTGACCCTTTTTATTCTGACCATGAAGACGTATATTATTCCTTCTAGTGTTAGGCTTCATATTATGCCGAATTTTATATTTAAATAAGGACAGAGGGTCAGTCCTTACTATTATAATGAATTTAATGGAAATGTTACATGGTTGTTGGATAACCATGGACAGAAGGATTTATTGATCACTGTGTGACAGTACAGACTGTTACGTCGGATTAACACTAAGGTGCTGACACTTAATTATAGTTAGGGTAAGAATACTTAGCAAGATTAAACACTAAGTATTTGAATGTGTCTAGTTAGTGTAATAACACTAGTCACATATCCTATGAGTGATTTAATTAAAGGTTAAGAAATGACGTCATCGAACTTGGGGTAGAATTGCTCAGTAGCTAGGACGGAAGTGATGGTTTGAGAGAAGGGAGTTAAGTGAGCTGGTTTTAGGCACGAGACGAGCGAGGCAGTGATTTTGGGGTTTGGACCATCTTGTAAGTTCGATGGCTGTGTGTTATTTCTTGGGATGACTGGTTTGTATGCCACAGAAGCACATGTATTTATGAACTATTATGAAGTTGTCAGAGTGTGCAGACACTTAATAAAGGTGTTCATTCATATTTAATCCAGCTTGAACTTGTTTCCTGAACGTCAGTAGGAAGTGTCGTTTGTTTACATCAGGTAATTGAGAAAAGAATGTTACCATATTTTCGACGATCATGCAGCCTATAACATAAACACAGTTACGAGTCTCCAAAAGAATCACCTGGGTTATGTTCCTATTCTGTAATCACCATCTCTGGCAGTCGCCAGTAAAACAACAGATGAACATTGATAAAAGATTCCACCCCATTCTCACCCTGTCACACTAGATTTGATTTGTCACCGTGACCAAGCCCGGTCACATCTAACTTGATTTGGTGCCGTTCCCGTCCACTCTCCCGGCCACATAACTTGATTTGGTGTCGTTGACCAGCTCGTAACTGCCTTTTTACGATGGATTCAGCTACTTGATTTGATGCCCGTGACCAGCTCCTGTTTTTTTATGATGGATTCACCCATTCAACAGCTAGAGCATCAAGTATTTTTGTTGCAAAAGAAAAACCACCTGCTTCAACAACAATTGTCACAGCAACAAACAGCTGCTGGAAGGGCACACTGGAACAGTCTCAATAAAAGACACTGTCGCATTACAGTGAGAAACGTTATCAATGTAATCAAACAAGGAAAGATATTTGAAATAAATAATGTTACCAGTGACCAACAAAGATGTATGGTAACGACAGAAAATGGACTAAGAGCATATATAAAGCCAGTAACACAGTGGAGAAAAACCTTTAACAGACGTTATCATTCCTGTTCCACCGCTGAGGTTCATATCCCTTTTCCTGAGCTATACTCACGTATCCACTCCCGTGACGCTCGATTGGCTGAGTTACCCTCCGTTACTCCAGACCCCTCTCATGCTTCGCCTCAGCATGATATTATTGTACCTCCTATTACTGCCACAGCTCCTGTCCATACCTCCCTTCCTCCCCCTGTTCACCTCTCTTCTGACCCCGCTTTTCCTCCCTCTGTTCACCTCCCTTCAGACCCCGCTTCTCCTCCCTCTGTTCATCTCTCTTCTGACCCCACTTTTCCTCCTTATGGTTATTTTCCTCCGCCTCCCTCCGACCTTGATAAAGAACCTGAGTCTGACTTTTCAGATTTTGAATCTTCTCTTCCTCCTTATGGTTATTTTCCTCCGCCTCCCTCCGACCTTGATACAGAACATGAGTCTGACTCTTCAGATGTTGAATCTTCTCTTTCTCCTTATGGTTATTTTCCTCCGCCTCCCTCCGACCTTGATACAGAACATGAGTCTGACTCTTCAGATGTTGAATCTTCTCTTTCTCCTTATGGTTATTTTCCTCCGCCTCCCTCCGACCTTGATACAGAACATGAGACTGACTCTTCAGATGTTGAACCTTCTCTTTCTCCTTATGGTTATTTTCCTCCGCCTCCCTCCGACCTTGATACAGTACAAGAAAAGTATCAGCTTGACTTAGAATCAGAATTCGATTCGTCAAGTGGGGAGGATAGAGTTATGGGCCCCGACGAAATTGGATACAGGTCGGATGAGCTCCAGCATATAACGGACGACGAAGGCCGTAGAATTTATTGGCCGAAAAATGAGATTAGTGATCTTGACTCTTCCCCCGATTATTCTTCTTTTGATATTGGACCTGATGTTCCTCTTCCCTCAGCTCGTTTTCTCTTTAGACGTCGTCATCCAAAATTCATTTACGATTCTGTTCCCTTTCCTAAGCCCCTTCACCAGCGGGCCGCCCATGTACGAACCCGTTTTCGTCGCTCCCGTGGTTCTGTTCATTCTCCGTACCGTAGTCCCTCTCCTCCGCCTCTCCCTCCCCCTGTCACACCTCCGTCCCGTAGATTACGTATTCCCCTCCGTTATCCTTCTGCCGTTCCACAGCCTCCACTCCGTCCTTCCCGTATGTCATTGTTCCTTCATCCCAACCTACACAGTACGATCCTCGCCTGTTATTGTAAGCCATTGAAAGATTGGAAACAATGAACATTTTTGCAAAGATGTTTACAAATTGAACTGCACTTACCTCCAGATGCCGTCTCCGGTCAGGTTGACATTTCCTGCCCTGCTAGTATTTTTAGCATGAAGTCGACCCTGCTTCTCGTGTCTTCCGATGCAGGTCTCCTACACAATACCCTCCTGCTGAATTGCTTGATCCTGATGCTACCGTGAAGACCAATCGTTACGCATCCTTGAACATCTGGGTTACACACTTTACGCACATTTCCAGTTCAGATAAGAAAGTCCAACAGCCGTTATTTATGGAGAGCTGTTACATTTTCGTCCGCAAGAAAGACATTGCCGAATCTACCAGTACATGAACATTTCCCTCACGACATCCTTTCGACCACTGCTGATGGAGATCCACCAACTCAGACGATCTCTGCAGTCCTGATATGTTGTAGTTGATGTAGTTCCCTTTTACACGCGTTAGCGTCATTATGTCACATTATTTTTGACTAATGTAATATTTGACCATCTTGCATGCCCCTATGATTTATTTATTTATTTATTTTTTTTTGCCATGTTTTTTGATGTAAGATTTTGCCCAGATTTTTTAAGGTTTATATCGTTCTGTTGTACCAAATAAAAGTGATTAACTAATGTACATCTTCACCCGCCACTAATGCTGGCATCATTCACGATTTATTATGATGATGACACCATATTGCATTATGATTGTTTGAATTTTCGGTTATTGTTACACCGATACTCATACATGTGATTTAACTATTTGCCCATTTATATATTCTATACCATTGTCCATTGATTACCATGTTTCCATTCCATTCATTGTTTCCGGTTATTGTTACACCGGCAAAGTCATTTTTTTAATGAGATTTACCCATTTTGCCCATACTTTGCCACCAAGTTCTGTGGTTCTATTTCCATTTGTTCCATTCATATGTTTTTTTTTTCATCACCCACTTCAGTGAAGTGTAGGGTGACAGCTTTTTTGTGCACCCGCCATATATATATATATATATATTTTTTTGTTTTTTTTGGCCAGTTTTTTTTCCTTGCGACGTTAACTCGCTTGTCATGTTATTTTATGTTTTATGATTCGCACAAATGTGAGAGATATTGATGACTATAAACCCATAAAGCGTTTTGTTAGTTCGTTGATGATTGTTAGTTACTGTTCTATTTTGCCCATATATTTTTTTTGCCACTTATTAGTACTTTTTGTAGCTACCATAACCTCCATAGTTTTTTTTTTCCATGTGTCCCTCGTTTATGTTATGTCCATCAGTCCCTACCCCTTCATGATCGATTTTTTGTGTGTGAAATGTAAATGGTGTTATTTCATCCATCATTCCCATCTATTGTTTATTGTAGTCCTTCAGACATGATTTATGGTGGGATACATGAATCCCAATAATTTTTTTTTAGAGTTAGTAAATTTTTTTCTAGGGAATAAAGTGTCTCCTACGGGATACACTTTAGTGGCCCCGGGCGTATGTGACAGTACAGACTGTTACGCCGGATTAACACTAAGGTGCTGCCACTTAATTATAGTTAGGGTAAGAATACTTAGCAAGATTAAACACTAAGTATTTGAACGTGTCTAGTTAGTGTAATAACACTAGTCACATATCCTATGAGTGATTTAATTAAAGGTTAAGAAATGACGTCATCGAACTTGGGGTAGAATTGCTCAGTAGCTAGGACGGAAGTGATGGTTTGAGAGAAGGGAGTTAAGTGAGCTGGTTTTAGGCACGAGACGAGCGAGGCAGTGATTTTGGGGTTTGGATCATCTTGTAAGTTCGATGGCTGTGTGTTATTTCTTGGGATGACTGGTTTGTATACCACAGAAGCACATGTATTTATGAACTATTATGAAGTTGTCAGAGTGTGCAGACACTTAATAAAGGTGTTCATTCATATTTAATCCAGCTTGAACTTGTTTCCTGAACGTCAGTAGGAAGTGTCGTTTGTTTACATCAGGTAATTGAGAAAAGAATGTTACCATATTTTCGACGATCATGCAGCCTATAACATAAACACAGTTACGAGTCTCCAAAAGAATCACCTGGGTTATGTTCCTATTCTGTAATTACCATCTCTGGCAGTCGCCAGTAAAACAACAGATGAACATTGATAAAAGATTCCACCCCATTCTCACCCTGTCACACTAGATTTGATTTGTCACCGTGACCAAGCCCGGTCACATCTAACTTGATTTGGTGCCGTTCCCGTCCACTCTCCCGGCCACAACTGATGATCTGTGTTCGCAAACTAATTGGGTCTCACTACCGGTTGACTGCGCCGCGGCAACGCGAGTATACGTCACACCCTTAGCAACAGTACGAACGTTTATCAAAGCCATCCAACAAGTCAGCGACATTGAAGAAGATAGAAAAATTTAAAAAATGCCTCAACCAACGGAAGAAGTTATGAATGAGTTGTGGTGAAAGTAGATATGGATTGAGCCACTAATGTAAAATAGGGAGTGAGGTATGACGTCTGGAGAGAAGCGATATGTAATTAGGTATTTAATGTCTTCTTCTAGCCACACTCGATACATTGTTTAGAATGGCATGCACTTCATCCGTGCTCTCCGCTAAATAGATTACTCTATTACAGCAAGGACAATACAAATAAACATCAAGTGACAGACGTAATTAGAAGAAAAGTGAATTCTGACCGCTTAGAACATATAAATATATTTATTAAATAAATCCACATAAAATAAAATCATAACTTTACTAGCTTTGACGGGCAAGTGATCTGATATCACAACAATACAATAAAGAGCAAAGACGAATCGTATCGATTCCAAACCACCAGTTGCCCATACAGGTACAAAAGGAAAAAAAATCTAACTGACAGGGGCGGCCCCCAGTCCTCTTGTTCGAAGACGACTACTACTGTTTTGTTAAATTACTCCGGAGGGATATACCTCCTAGGATGTAGAAATCACTAATTAACAATACTCAATTACACTTCTAAAATAATAACCCACAGTTCCGCCCTAATACTTCACAAACGTAAGGAAAAATGATATTCCGTCACTATAGCGAATATTTGTAGGCTGTGGAAAGATAAAACCTATCGCAAAGGCAGAGAGTGGTATTGCTGCAAATTAAGGCTCTCAATGTAAAGCCCATTGGTGTATTACTAGTGCCCTAGGCGTGTGGTTGTAATAACAGTTAAGGCGTTACGAGGGTAAGTCCCAACTGAGAGACTTCAGCTGATCGAACTAATTTTGACATGTGCAGGGAAAACGAATGCCCACGGGAGGGGTCAAAGACGCATTATCCGGACAAGGTAGAGATGTAATGAGACGACTTTGCAGTGGTACACCAGACTATCCCCTACTCTCTGACTTTCTGCACTGATGTGTAAGAGTAGCAATCGGCTAAAGTATGTGCCAAAGTAACAGGAATGGCAAAGGACGCAGGCAGTCTATGCCGTGGTACTGGGTCATATAGGCATCAGGTACAGGGAATGGTCCAAATGGCCCTGTAAACAAAGAAATAATCAACATCTTATTAATAACACGTATCGGACATGCTTATTTATTTCACTCTCGTACATTCAAACCAGAACCAACCCTCACCCTTTACACTCCCCTTTTCTTCTTCTCGATTTGCCTTAAGGCATCAGGCTCACAATTAAAGTCCCGCCTTCTTATCGATTAAAAGTCTTTCGCCGCGCGCTTGCGTGGCGGGTTCATCGGGCAGGGATTATTTACATCTAAGGTTACTGCCTGGCCTAACTATTCCACATACACAGTTAGTGTACACGATACACATTTTTGGAACCAGTTTAAGGTTATACGCCCAACCCAAGGTAATTAGGAGTTGCCCGATTGATAAGTAGCCAAGCAAGTAATGAAACCAGATTAATTACAAAAATGGTAATGCTCGTTCCCTCAGTATTTACAAAATAGCAACACTCTTTAAAGTAATTAATATACACAGACCAAGTGAAAAATAGTAGTAATATTTACCGCCCTGGCAGCCACTAAAGTAATATTATACACAGACTCCCACCTTCCGTCTTAAGAAAAACACTCTTATATTAACACCTTAGGGATTTTGGATGATGGGGCACTTAACAAAATTCAGAGTTTCCCTGGCACGGAAAAATTTATCTTAAGGAAAAAGGTATGTATATATATATATATGTCAAAACCCTAATGACGAATTGGGATATTGACATAGAGGATGATTACTTAATTGAGGGTACTTCAATCACGTATTAGGTGACAAAAGTTGTAAATAGAACAGGTGAGTTATGATTGGCCAAGAGAGCCGTTATTTTGGTTGAGGGTTATTACAGAGTTATGGTTTATAGATGTGGAGAATTGCCATGAATAATTAGAGCGGACAGGAGTAACATTTGTAAATGATACATGTGATTATGAGTGGTTTAAAGAGCCATCACTTTGTTAAAGGTTGTTACAGATCTATGATATATTGATGATTGATAATGGAAACATGTTTGATATGGAGGTTCTTTTGTCGTTGCCACGATATTATTGTTTGCTAAAGACATATGCACATATTTGTTATTGATAATCTTTTGCATTGTTTAGAGATGTTGATTGTGATAGTCAAAAGTTTCTCAATGTATGAACTGAGATAGAGAAATGTAACCACGCACACATGTCCATCATCTGGGATGGGAAGTTAAGAGTTTGGACGGGGAAGAGAAGAGAGAAGATCCAGAACCGACGAGACGTGTTTTGTCCGTAACGAGTTTTCGTATAGCAGCGTGTGAAGGCTGCAGGCCAAAGTATAATGACGAGGAGAATTTTAGAGAAATTTACGGGTCTTGGAAGTAGAAGTTTGAAATTCAACAAGTTCGTGAGAGATTCATGTGAGGAACCTTTATAGTAAGAATTGAGTAAATTTTTTAGAAGTAAGCAGAATCTTGAAGACGAGAACTGTTGTCTAAGTGCAGCGAACTAGATTTTAAGACGTCCGAATGTGACGGAATTATTGGGTCGATCTCTTCTCCTCTCCGGAAGTAGTCAGTTACATTTGTTGTGAGTACTGATTACGTGCAATTTCAGTAGTCGTAACTTTTTCTTTCTCTTTCTCAAGCAGATATTAGCTATTTTCGTATTATCGTACAATCCCTTCGGCGATAATTCGTCGTGTTTGCTTTAAGCTTCTCGGCTTTGCTAAGATTAGGCACAGGTAAAACCCTAGATGGGCCCGGTCAGTTTCATAGGGACTGAGCGCTGTGTTTACCTAAGGCGGGCCGGGAGATAAATTACACGTCTGTTGACAGATTACAGACACGCACTTGGCAGTCGGAATGTCGTAATACGCTTCCGGCTGAAATATTACGAAGATATTACTTGAGATAAAAGTAAGAAGTTATTTGTAAACATTGCCGAGAGAGTGATCGGATGTTTTCATCCCATATTTGGAAGACATGACCTTTGCATTAACGCACAGACATATCTTAGTGGAAATATTTTAAATTACCCCCACCAAAACACACATGTTTTGAAACTATTGGCCGGCATTCGAAATGTAGGAATACCCACATTTCTGATTGGGGCCTGGTCTAATAGTAAACAAAACGTGCCAGGAACGAAAAGGGCAATATACCATACCACTTTAGTCGATTGAAAGCACTGTGAAATTCACCTCGAGCCAAGAAGACAATTAGACGTTGGCAGTGCTAAGAATAG
The DNA here is from genome assembly GCA_024509875.1 of Oreohelix idahoensis. Taxonomy (NCBI): domain Eukaryota; kingdom Metazoa; phylum Mollusca; class Gastropoda; order Stylommatophora; family Oreohelicidae; genus Oreohelix; species Oreohelix idahoensis. The sequence continues at coordinate 208,574 of JAMPIV010009670.1, forward strand.
TACCAGACCGAACCTTGTTGGAGCATACTGAGGACTTTGAGCCCAGAAAAACGCTACCATTTTAACACGGAAAACTGGAATCTGAGGAAACTGTCACACAAAGTCAAAGTGGGATCTTATTGCTAAAATAACAACACCACAGACCACGTGTAAGAGGCATCATCAATCTGCCTTAAACTAGTTCTGTGAGTTAGCAGTCTGTGTACCTAAAGATTGGCGTAAGTTGTACATTTTAAATTCTATATTTTGCATTATTAACATGTGAACTAATTTTTATATATTGACATGTGAATATTAATATGTGAAAATGTCTAGTGGATGTCAAAGTCATTTGAGGCTGGCAACCTCAGCATATATACTGTTCAAAAAAAGAAACGCAACATTATTGCAGGGGTAACGGACACCAAATTTCAAACTTGTACCAAAATTTTATTTTACGGAATTGATGTTTCAATCTTTGCATGAAGAAACTTTCAGACTTTAACAATGAAATGATGTTCATTAAATTTGGTTTGGACTTTTATTCTTTGTGACTGAGGCCTCCATTTCAGTAAGGTGTATGGCCTCCTCTGGCCTCTATCAGAGAACGACATCTCCTTGACATGGATCCCATTAGCCATTGGATCTGTTGTTGTGGGATGGCTGCCCACTCTTCCCGCAGTGCAAGAGACAACTGTCGGAGATTGGCTGGGAGCCACGTCTCGCTGGCGGAGTCGTCTGTCGACTTCATCCCATAAGTGTTCTATGGGGTTCATGTCTGATGACATGGCTGGCCACGGAATGTTCTGGACGTTGTTGTCAGCAAGGAACTGGGTGGTGAGTTGTGCCACATGAGGTCGAGCGTTATCTTGCTGAAAAATTGACCCTCGTGCAGCCAGAAGTGGAAGGACGTGAGGACGAAGAATTTCAGCGACGTATCGTTATGCATTCAGGCGTCCTTCAATTTGCACCAGGTCACTTCTTCCCATGAAGTAGATCGCCCCCACATCAGTACACCTCCACCACCATGTGGATGAGCCTCATCAACGCTGTTCTGGGCGAAGCGCTCATGGACTCTGCGGTAAACTCTTCTCCGTCTATCGTGTCGCTGGAGCACAAAAAATGATTCATCACTAAACCAAAATCGTCTCCAGTCATTCCCAACGGTCCATTGACGATGCTAGTTCGCCCACTGCAGTCGGTTCTGGCGATGCCGGTCCATAAGAACAGGACCTCTGTAGGGTCTTCTAGCCCAAAGACCAGAGTCGTGCAGCCGGCTCCTGACCGTTTGATCTGAAATTCGACGAGCTGCTGACATTGACTGGACTGTGGAGGACGCAGATGCAAGTCGATTCCTGAGGTGACGCAGCCGTATAAAGCGGTCTTCGGCAGGAGTTGTGATTCTGGGTCTTCCACTGCGCGGCCGGTCTGCCACTGAGCCAGTTTCTTGAAATGGCCTCCAAAGGCGACTAATGATGCTTCTAACCACATTAAATTGTCTGGCCAGTACACTGTGTGACTGTGCAGTCTGTAAATGTCCAATGATGATGAGTCGTTGTTATGTAGTGAGATGAGCCATACTTGCGCATTGAATTTTCAACTGAATTTATTCGAGGAACGTCAATATTTTATAGGCATTCAATAATATGGTCAGAGAGTTTTGTGTTCAGTAAGTTTCACGGGATTCTCATGAACCTGTCACGAGTTATTGTCAAAAATGTTGTTTTGACCTTGACCTCTTTCATGACCTCACAAATCATGAGGTGAGTACAATTCAGGTAACCACGAGAAGTTAATGACTAGGTGGACACAGTCGATAGGTTGACTGATGTCCAATCAGCGAATATCTTTTATAAAAGTAACACCAAAAAAGTTGCGTTTCTTTTTTTGAACAGTATAGAATGATAATTTTATGAACCATAACTGCCAGGGCTAGTGAATGCTATATTGCGAGTTTCTTACAGAGAACCAAAAGCAGAGGTAGTCCCAAGTTCCATGTGGAGCAGGGAGTAAATAATGAAAGAAATGATGTACATAATCTATATTTTTAACATTTTCAACCAGTGTAGATGTAAATGTAAACATATTCAATCTATACTGTTAACATTTTCAAACATGGTAGATGAAAAGGGAAACAAATTCAATTTATATTATTAGTCTTTTCATCCAATGTACAATGTAAAGTTAAATTTACATCTAATCAATGTTATGTAATGAATGTTTTTCCGCTCAATGGGATTAATATTAATTCTCAGCGAGGGTAAAAGTTCTGAGGTAGATGGGATGGTGAAATGAAAAGAGGGGGGCACATATATATGTGTCGGGAAATTCAATACTCAGAGGGTATTTATTTCTCTTCTTTTGGGACACTAGTTGATGGTACCAGTTGAGGGTACTATCTCTGGAACAAGTGAGGGTGTAAGTGGCCTGAAGTCGACGCTAGACACCATCATCAGAGGGGTCTTAGAGACGCAGGACCAACTTCGTAGACACTCCCTGACGAATCTGGGACGTGCTGCGCCCTACAACATTGACCGGGGACGTGAGTGATCCAGTCCTCCATCTACAAAGAACCCAACGTCAGCTGGAGCAGAACAGACAAACTCATTGGCAGCTAAGTAGAAACATACAAGCTGCCAAGTGACCTCTTATGTAAACCCCCATAACATCATTGATGATGAGCATGTTATGTTAAATAATTATTCATTTTTTAAAACTGTTAAACCAGAATTGATTATTAAATTTGTTACTTGTATAAAGACAAATCTAAAGTTGATTTAATCATTTTGAATGTACTTCACCCGTATGTCTCATATAGTTTCTTAAATACACATAAACGGTAACGGTAAAGGATCCCGTTACACGCCCATTGAGGCATATTGGGAATATGGTGTTTGGCCCTAACTCCGCCTATGCCGGTCCCAAGCCCGGATGAAAAAGGAGGAGGGCGGCCTGCATGGAGGCCGTAATGAGGCAGCCCCTCCACCATGCAAAGGCACAACAGGCCAATCACCTGTTTGCTTTAAATCACGATTACGAGCAATACAAGAGAGAAAACTGGACTGATTCTAAAGGCGACGAACTGGAACGGACTACGGACTACGACTTATGGAACATGGAACACAAGAAGTATAAATGGGAAGGAAGAGGAGCTAGTGGAAGAGATGAGGAAAGCAAAACTAGAAATCCTGGCTATAACGGAAACAAAGAAAAAAGGACAAGGAGTCATGGATCTCAATGGCAACACGCTGATCTACAGTGGTGTACCCATATCTGAAAGAGCTAAAGGGGGCGTGGGTTGCGTTGTGGCCCAAAATCAAAAAGATAGTATCAAGGGATGGAACTTTGTCTCGGAGCGCATTATGGTTGTAAAACTAAAAGAAGGAGAAACCATAGTCAACCTGGTCATAGTGTATGGGCCAAATGAGGATGAGAGAGCAGAGGTCAAGGAAGAATTCTTCGAGCTGCTTCAAAGGACAGTGGATGACTGCCTAGATGAAATTATCATGCTCGGAGATTTCAATGCCAGAGTTGGAAATGACCATGCTAGATGGGGTGGAGTTATCGGAAGATATGGAGAAGATACTCTCAGTGACAATGGAAAGCGACTCCTTAGATTCTGCAGTGAGCAGAATCTGATCATTACAAACACAAAGTTCCCCCATAAGCGCATACATGCATACACTAGATGTGAACCAACAAAGAATGAGAAGTCAGTGATCGACTATGCCATTGTTAGGAGAAGCTCATTCAAATATGTCCGAGATGCTAGAGTTTGGAGGAGGCCAGAGATTGGAAGTGATCACTACCTGCTAACAATCAAAAGAACAACTGAAAGAGTTGCTCAGCCTAGGAACTGCCCAACATCACGCAAGAAACCAAGTAAACGAGCAGGAGAAATGAGCATTAGGACCTACGAGCTGAGAGAGCCAGAAATTAAGACCAGATATCAGGGGCTTATTGCTACAGCAGTGAGCAACACAGAAGAACGACCTGATGACTTGGAAACCCTGTGGCTTAAATTCAAGGACATCATAAAGACAGCTGCTGCAGAAGCATGCGGTGAAGTCCGACTTGGGAACAAGAGAAAGAGCACACCTTGGTGGACAGAGGAAGTCAAAGAGAAAATAAGAGAGAAGAAAATGGCATGGAAACAATACTTAGGAGCTAAAACACAGCAGGACAAATAGAGAAATATAGAGAATATGTGATACTCAGAACAGAAGCAAAGAACAAGGTGCTAGCAGCAAAACAGAAGTCCTGGGAAGAAAAGATAGAAAAAGATGCGCAAGAAAACCAGAAATTGTTCTATAAGACCCCAAATAACATGAGGAAGGAAAAACAATGCCCTCTCAAATTTATAAACGACAAGCAAGGCAAATTGCTTACTGCCCCGAAGGAAGTAATGGAAAGATGGAAAGAATATTTCTCAGAACTCCTGGATGGTGAGCATGGTGAAGCATCAGAAATGATAACCACTAGCACAGAAGAGAAAACCAATGATGGTGAAGATGACATAAAGATGGAAGAACTGAAGGCAGCACTGGAGAAAATCAAGATGGGCAAAGCAGCAGGGCATGATGGTATAACACCAGAAATGGTTAAGTTCATGGGAGCATCAGGCGACCTATTACTCTTACGGGTTTTACAGGCAGCGTGGTACAACAAGACCATACCAAAGGATTGGGAGATTGCCATCATAACACCAATTTTCAAAAAGGGTGACAATCGACAGTGTGGAAACCATAGAGGCATATCCCTTCTCAGTGTCCCTGGTAAAATCTACTCTAGAATCCTAGAGCAGAGACTACGACGCCTAGCTGAGCCACAATTGGATGAGGTCCAGTGCGGATTCCGAGCAAACCGAAGTACTCAAGACCTAATTTTCACACTCAGACATCTGAGTGAAAAGGCCCTTGAGTATAAGAGTGAGATGCATCTTTGTTTCATAGATCTGGAAAAGGCGTTTGACAGGGTCCCCTGGAGCAAACTTTGGGACTGTTTGGCAAGGAAGAATATTCCAGCACCTCTGATTCATGCTATACAGAGCTTCTACAAGTCTTGCAGAAATTATGTGAGGACAGCAAACCATAAGTCAGAAGAGTTCATGACCACCACTGGTGTAAGACAAGGTGATATCCTATCACCTTACCTCTTCATACTCCTTATGGACGATGTCATCAAGGCATGTAAGGAGAGAACAAGAAAGTATTTAGTGGGGTACTGGAAGATGAGACAGGTTTATATTTCGGAGCTGTCATTTGCTGATGATGTTGCCCTGATTGCTAAATCAGAGGCACATCTCCATCCAACCTGCAAGTCTGGAAGGAAGAGCTGGAGAAGAGAGGGATGGTCATAAGCAGCTCTAAAACAAAATCCATGGTGATATCATGAGAAGAAAGAAGACATCAGATTAAGCTGGGAGAACAGGTCCTGGAGCAGGTCGACCACTTTAAATACCTCGGAGCTATTATAGACCGAAAGGGAGGCATCAAAGAAGAGTTGGCCACTCGAAAAGCAGCAGCTGGGAGACTTTTTCAGGCCATAAATCGAGGATTCCTCAGCAAGAGAGAGGTTAGTAAGAAAACGAAGATGGCTGTATACCGCTCCACCTATGTCCCAGTCTTTACATATGGATGCGAGTCATGGGCAATGACTACAACCCATAAAAGCCAGATCGAAACCTCAGAAATGAGGTATCTGAGGAAAGTGGTTGAAGTAACAAGAAGAGACATGGTACGCAACCAGACGATACGTCAAGGCCTTAAATCCTACTCCCTGCAGACCCAAGTAGAACAATCCCAATTAAGATGGTTTGGCCATGTCTGCAGTATGGGAGAAGATCGGATACCACGACAAGCATGGGAAACAAAGAGCCAAGGATCCAGACCCCGAGGACGACCCAGAGTCCGCTGGGAGGACAACATAAGACAATCTTTGAAGGACCGAGGACTAGAATGGAACCAGGCCAGGAGGAAGACAGCCGATAGGATAGTCTGGCGCTCTCTCTTCCAAACCTCTACACCTCACTGTAGAAGGGGAACGACTAAGTAAGTAAGGTGTTAGGCCCAAATTTTCTTGACCCTCTGCACACTAGGGGTGATGTGGTCAGCATCACGCCGGAAATACACACAAGCAGAGCTATATAATAATAGGAGGAAATTCGCCGAATGAACTTAGCTTGGGGCTTGTACGAGCTAAAATTAAATTACATAATCCTTCATAAAAGTTGACGGCAGATACTAGAGTTAACGTGCTCAGCGAACGCAGCATTGTTCTCGCTTTTCCGAATAAATTGTGAAAGGTCCCTGGAAGTAGAAGCATCATTATCCTTCTATCTAAAACTCTGTCAAGAGTAATCTTGTGCAAAGGTAGACACCTTTGAAGACCCACACCAATTACTCTTGAGTTTTGGCCACTGTTGGACCACTACTGCAGAGCTTGGGGAAGGCAACCAGTGACACCGAACTCCTATCAGTGCAGTCTACGGTGTATTTTTGTTGCGTTCATGATTTACACACACCGGTAACCATCGAACAAGTGTACAGGTCACCCTTTTTTGGACGAGGTGTGTGCTGGTTGTTTTCATCTAGTATGTAGACTTTTGAGACTGCTAGTTTAACAGGATGCTATATATGAACTTAACTACTGTATTTGATCAAGTTGACTTATCTCATAAGAACCGTTACCAGTATTTCTACGTCTAGTGAATGTCTACCTGTTTGTACAAGCCAATTCTTGTAATTGAACCAACTGAAGAACTGTACCATGCAGAAAATAAACGTTTTGTGATGTTGGTGAAATTACAGCCTTCAACTAGTTGTATTCCTAACCAAGTACACATGTTGTTATGCCTACAAGGAGGTGTGACCGTACGTCTAATTAGAACAAGAGAGAATCATATCATCGACTATCGCCCAGAAGCCTTTACCTTAGAACCTGCGGCTGAGTGAGTACACCACTATATCACGTGCCTACCAACTATCCCTTCGAATATACCATCTCGAGCGTTAGCTTTGTACCCCTTCTTTGTCTTCTTTGATCCTTAGCCGCCGACCGTCAAAGCAGTCAGTGGCCATCACGCCTAGTGGCGTCTTGTAGGGCAACAACAAATTGATTCCACTTTGCTCGGTCGGCGGCCATCCCTCGTACAGTGCCCCAACTCTGGTTCATTCTTTGCATCTCAGCCTCAACATTCCTCCGCCAGGTTGTTTTTGGTCGGCCTCTCTTTCGTTTTCCTTCAGGGGTCCAAAGCATAGCTGTTCTTATAATGGCATCGGGGTCTCTTCTGACATGGCCAACCCAGCTCCAGCGTCTGCCAGCTATGATGGTGTGCATGTCCTCTTGCTTGCTCCGAGTAAGCAGATCTCTGCCGGTGATGGCATTCGGCCAAAGATTCGGTGAATTTTTCCTAGGCATGCTGTGTGAAAAGAGGACAACCCCGACACCTCCCTCTCTGCAACCCTCCCGCACTCCGCACCATAGAGCACCGCCTGCCCCGCCGTCCGGTGCCACCACGCATCCCAGGTATGTGAAGGCGTCTGTCTGTGCCAGCCGCCGATTCCTTACTGATATGGGCTCAGGGCTGCTCACATTGAGCGTCATGACCTCTGACTTCTTTAAATTGATGTTCAAGCCCACCTGCTGGCTAAACTTATTAAGTCTGTCCGTTTTTTCCTGGATGTGTTGATGTGAATGTGCTAGTAGTGCAATGTCATCTGCATACTCCACATCCTCCAATGTAGAAAATGCAGTCCATCCTATTCCTCTTGGACTGCCCTCTGTTGTCTGGCGCATTACCCAATCTATGACTGTTAAAAATAGAGTGGCTGATAAGGGGCATCCCTGTCGTACTCCTGTCATCGCCTCAAAGATTAGGTTGCTCTGCCCAACACTACAGGTAAAGTTGGCATAGAAGCTTTTTATGATTGACACTATGCAGCTTGGAATTCCACAAGCCCTCAGTATTTTTCATAAACTGTCCCTATGTATGCTGTCAAAAGCCTTTTCAAAATCAACGAAATTAATATACAGCTGTCCCTGCCATTCCGAGCACTGCTCTATAATGTTCCCGAGAGTGAACATACGATCTACACATCTTCTGTTCTTTCTAAATCCTGCTTGTTCTTTCCTCAGTTTGTGGTCTACTGCTTTTGAAATTCTCTGTATAATTATCTTGCTTATTATTTTGCTGGGAACTGAGAGAAGAGTGATTCCTCTCCAATTATTGCAGTCTGCAAGATCTCCCTTCTTGGGCAATTTGACAATTATTCCTTTGTTTCACTCTGATGGTGTTGTCTCCGTTTTCCAGACTTGTGCAAATAGTGGTTCTAATAGTTCTGCTGCTTGCTCAGGGTCTGTCTTAAATAGCTCTGCATTTAAGTTATCATGGCCAGGAGCTTTTCCGTTCTTTAACCCTTTGATTGCTGTGATGATTTCTTCTTTTCGTGGAATGTCTGTATTTACATCTAGATCGTTTTCAGCTTTGTACCACGAAGAGGCCTAACTGCAGTAAAGAGCAGAAGTAAACAATAGAGAACTTATCAAGTGCCCACCAACTAATACCAGAGATGGCACTGTCATATAAGTAAGTAAGTGTTCTTACCAAATAAGAGAAAGCATTCCTAACACAATACAACTGGTATTCGCTATAGTGCAGATATCACTTTGCAAGGTAGAAAATTCTCTAGAGACAATGGCAAGAAGGGTTAGAGACACCTAGAGTATTTTGTAAAATTTAGCTCCAGGTGTTCAAGTGGGGGTTGCACGTGCGTTGAAAGCAGCGTTACAACGACGTAAGGACCTGAGGAAGTTGTTCCCATGACGTCTCGTGATAAAGGAAAGTTGCATAAGCTATAGCGACACTCTGTCGGTTATTCGAATGACCAGAGTTCGCGATTTTAGACGCGCTCGAACACATGCAAGGCGAAGGTCGCTTCTGTTGTATACGGCTTCTCTCGGAATCAAAGAGTCAGGGAACTCTGCCGCTACTCACAAGAAAGGATTAATAAAGACCTTTTGCTTGGTGCCGATGCACACGTGCAAAGGGGGTGGAATTTAGCCTGTCCAACGTAAGAGTGACATGGCTAAATTCAGAAATACAACTATAGGAGCTATTACAAAGAAAAAAACTCGAGGAGACAAAAATAAAGAATTAGATAGAGGCGGACCACTCAGCTAAAATTGACAGCGATTCACATTCAATTTACGACTATAATGACAATGAGAATAAAAGCAGGAAATGATAAAAAGGTTGAACTTGAAGAAACACCACTACAAGATTTAGAGTCATACACATATCTTGGTAGCAATATAGACAAAGTTGGAGGGACAGACAGTGATATCAAAATAAGAAAACAAAAAGCTAGAGGAGCTTTCCTTGCATTGAGAAATTTTTGGAGATTTTAAAAGATTCAAGTGTAACGTACATACAAAAGTCATCTTCAACTAAAACGTCAAGTCAGTCCTATTGTATGGCTGTGAAACATGGACAACAACAAAAACAATAACCAAAAAACTACATACTTTCATAGATGGATGCTTGCGTAGAATAGAAAGATTAAAGAGTTATGACAAGATCACTAATGTGGAACTGATGACTAGAACCAGACAAGTGCCAGTGGAATAAGACAGAAGAGGATGTTGATGATTGAGAGGACACACATTGAGGAGAGATAGGACACACATTGAGGAGAGATAGGACACACATTGACGAGAGATAGGACACACATTGACGAGAGATAGGACACACATTGACGAGAGATAGGACACACATTGACGAGAGATAGGACACACATTGAGGAATTGTTGACAGCAATGCAAGCCTATCCTTGTTCTGCAATCCCCTCGGCTAAAGAGGTAGAGAGATGGCGACAAACACGTGGAGATGAGAACTGGTGGCAGAATTGACAGGGACAAAGAATACATGGAAACATCTTGAGCTGATGGCACAGGACAGGATCGCTAGGCAGGAAATTATTGAAGGCTAATGCTTGTTGGAGAAGTTAATGGCAATGAATGATTGAATGAATTAATGAAGAATGAATGATTGAATGAACGATGTTCTGTGGCTTGAATAAGGTAATGGTCGTATGCAGTAGATATTTGCTTGTAAACGTTTTTGTGATGAAGGGTTATCTCCCAGTGTGAAGGCTGATCAGGAAGACTGATAATAAACAGCACTTATGATCGACCACGGTGCCGGTCACGTGGCAACCCTTATCTGTCACGTCTGCCGATGGACTGATGCTCATCTTACAAGAGTAGTATAGTAGGGAGGTTACGGGTCGCATTCAGGAGGTGGCGCGTGACTTTTATATAGCAAAATATACCGATCGATTTAGGAGGCAGCGCGTGACTTTTATATAAGAAAAAATATTAGCTCAATAATGGCGCATGTGTAGGTAACTAAGGAGAGATAAGTAGGATGTAGTTAACTACTGGTGTTAGCTGATCGGTGGGGGTAGGGAGAGGGTATTGACTTTGGCTGGCGGGGGTGCCGACTCGTGTGTGTTGGGGTCTAGCTGGTGGGTGTGGGTTTTTTGTGTGGTTGTATTGTGTGCCGGTATTGTGTTGTTTATTTATACAACGTATATATATATATATATATATATATATATATATATATATATATATATATATATATATATATATATATATATATATATATATATATATATATATATATATATATATATATATATATATATATATATATATATATATTACAACAGGTAGACAACATTTATACAATATATATACATATATACAACATACATAAAAAATCGATACAATCCTGCAATTTTGAGATAAACAAGGAGTGCAGGATTTTATCGATTTTTATGTATGTTGTATATATGTATATATATATATCGTATATATATTGTATACATATTGTCTACTTGTTGTAAAATATGTATATATGTATATATATGTTGTATAAACAAACAACACAATACCAGCACAATACAACAACATACCCATAGTCATATACCCCCCGCGCACTCAAAAATATCATAGCCATATAAAACTCATACTGGGCGAATTTATCGATATTTTATATTTTCCTCTTCATCTCAAGAGTGCAGGATTGTATCGATTTTTTATGTATGTTGTATATATGTATATATATATATTGTATAAATATTGTCTACCTGTTGTAATATATATATATATATATATGTATAATAATAGCCCCTTCAGTCATAACTGACTATGGGAATGCGCCCCTGAGGTGACAGCTCTCAGCTGCTTATTTTCCTGGTGCTCCTTTCGACGTTTTCTCCTCACCTCTGCTTCTTGTGTGAGCCTCTCTTCGCCCAATCTGAGGTGGCGCCGTAAATAGCATCGCCACTTAGTGCGATCGGCAGCTTTATCCTCCCATGTTGCTGGATCCATGTCCAGTGCCCTCATATCTCTCTTGCACACATCTTTGAACCTCAGCTGTGGTCGCCCAACTGTTCTCTTGCCATCTGCTAATTGTCCGTAGAAGATATCTTTTGGGATGCGACCATCTTCCATGCGGCGAACATGGCCAAGCCAGCGAAGTCTGCGCTGTCTAAGAAGCGTATACATACTTTGAAGGCCAGCACGTGACAACACCTCGACATTTGTCACTTTATCTTTCCACGAGATGCCGAGGATGCGGCGTAGACACCGCAAATGGAAGGTATTGAGCCTTCTTTCTTGCTTAGCATAGGTCGTCCAGGTCTCGCTGCCATATAGGAGTGTGCTGGTGACGCAGGCATTATATACCGCAGCTTTGGTCTTCATTGTGAGTTTAGAGTTTCCCCAAACACGCGATGTAAGGCGGGCAAAGGTAGCTGCAGCTTTGCCAATGCGGCTGTCGATTTCTGTATCCAGTGAGAGTTTGTCATTGATGGTAGACCCTAGGTATGTGAAGTGGTGCACCACTGCCAATTCATAGTTATCGATAGTGATAACTGGTGCAGCACCCACATCCTGACTCAGAACATTCGTTTTCTTTAGACTTATTGTGAGGCCAAAGTCCTTGCATGCTTTAGTGAAGCGATTCATCAAGCTCTGAAGCTCCTGTTGGCTTTGAGTGACGACTGCAGCATCATCAGCGAACAACAAGTCTCTTATAGTGACCCTTCTGATTTTTGTTTTTGCCTTCAGCCTTGAAAGATTAAACAGACGGCCATCTGACCTAGTGTGAAGACATATTCCTTCAGTTGCATCTCTGAATGCATGTTTCAAGAGTAAGGCAAAGAAGATTCTGAAGAGGGTCGGAGCCAGAACACAGCCTTGTTTAACGCCACTTCGTATATCAAAGAGCTGTGACGTGCTTCCAGCATATTGGACTGTTCCCTTCATGCCGTCATGGAATGACTTTATCATTTCCAGCATTTTAGAAGGGCAGCCTATTTTCAGGAGGATTTTAAAGAGTCCATCCCTACTAACCAGGTCGAATGCTTTTGTGAGGTCTATAAAGGCGATATATAATGGTCTTTTCTGCTCTCTTGATTTTTCCTGAAGCTGACGGAGAGAGAAGATCATGTCTGTTGTTGATCTGCCAGCTCGGAATCCACACTGTGACTCTGGATATATGCGCTCAGCTAACTTGTGTAGTCGCATTAAGATGACTTTGGCAAAAACCTTACCAACAATACTAAGAAGAGAGATGCCTCTGTAGTTATTGCAATCACTTCTGTCTCCTTTATTTTTATACAGTGTTACAATCTTGGCATCTCGCATGTCTTGAGGAATAGTTGTCTCTTCCCAGCACTGGCACAGCATCCTATGCAGGGGATGTAATAGCGTGCTCTTACAGCATTTGATTAAATCAGGAGGAATCCCATCACTGCCTGGTGCTTTGCCAGAGGCCAAGCTATCAATGGCCTTGCTGAGTTCCTCTAATGCTGGTTCGGCATCCAGCTCCTCCATAGTTGGCAGACTGTTGACACCATCAAGGGCTGCAGGCGTAACGGTATTGTCTCTAGCGTAAAGCTCAGAGTAGTGCTCGACCCACCTCTCCATTTGCTTACCCTTATCGGTTAGCTTCTCTCCGCTGATGGTTTTTAGCGGTGCCGTCTTACTTTTATGGGGGCCAAGTGCTTTCTTTATACCGTCATACATTTGTCTAATGTTGCCTGTTTGCGCTGCGATCTGGATGCTCTCACTGAGCTGGAGCCAGTAGTCATTTGCACAGCGTCGAGCAGTTTGTTGAACTTTGCTTCTCGTAGCCCTCAGGATCTGTAGGGTTCTGGCACTCGGTGAACGTTTGTATTCATTCATAGCACTGCGCTTAGCTTCAATGACGGGTGCCATCACATCTGATGAAGCATCAAACCAGTCATTTGACTTGGCTGTTTTCTTACCAAAGGTGGCAAGTGCAGTACTTTGAATGGTGTTCCGTAGATGCTCCCAGTTCTCTGTAATAGTATCACCATGCTGAGGGCTACTGAGCACTTTCTCGAAGGTCGCAGTGAATTGAGCGATCATGAAAGGGTCTGACATCTTGCTGGTATCAATGCGTGGTTTCCCTTCATGTCTGACACGATAGAGTTTTCTTGGTTGTGCTCTGATTTTGCAGCAAACCAAGGAGTGATCTGTATCACAGTCTGCACTATGGTACGAGCGCGTGGAGAGCACAGACCTGAGGAGTGGCCTTCTGACGAGAATCAGGTCAAGTTGGTGCCAGTGCTTGGATCGTGGGTGTCTCCATGACACCTTATGCTGGGGTTTTGTCTGAAAGTAGGTGTTGGTCACGCAGAGGTCATGGTGGACGCACAACTCTAAGAGCCGTTGTCCATTTTCATTCATCTTGCCAATACCAAACCTGCCCAGACATGAAGGCCATGAAACATTATCGGCACCCACTCTAGCATTAAAGTCACCAAGGAGAACAAGCTGTTCTTGCCTAGGTATGCTTTTGATAATTGCTGTTAGATTCTCGTAGAACTCATCTTTAGCTTCTGAGGCAGAGTACAGAGTAGGAGCATACACACTGACAAGGGTGATGGGACCTGTGCTAGTTTGCAGGCGGAGCGTTAACAGGCGTTCTGATCCATTCTCGCCTGGTTCAACCATTTTAGTTAGCGATTTTTTGACCGCAAAACCTACTCCGTGTTCTCTAGCTTTATTAAGATCTTTCCCTTGCCAATAAAATGTGTAGTCCTTCTCGCTCACCGTTCCAGAGCCCGCCAGGCGCGTTTCCTGAAGTGCAGCTATATCCACCTGAAGTCGTTTAAGCTCATCATTAATTATGGCTGTCTTCCTTACATCGTTTACATCCTGTAGGTTTTCGGATAGTCCAGTCAACATAGTCCGGACGTTCCAGCATCCCAATCTGAGAGTTTGCTTATTTCTGTTTTTTCGATAATTGCTTGGTGCAAAATTTTCTGTCCACAGTTCGGGTTTGACCCTAATCCCCATGCACCCAATGGGGAAAGCAGACAGTGGCGGGACAACACCTTATTGACTGGGGGCTGCCCAGCTTGAAGCGGGCGGTAGCTGTCCAGTGAAATCCTAGAACCTCTCCCACTGTCGGAAGTAGCCCCTGGCGCCATGCCCTACGCCAATTGGGCAAAATGCTTATAACCGGTAACTGCTACTTCCCGTGTTTTGCCGACACCTATAGGGTGAAGCCGGAGTGTCCTCTCCAGGGCGCGAGCTTGGGCACAGTTATATGGAGATCAAGCTGTTGCCCATGCAGCATGTTCCCCCTCTCCACACAGCCGGTAGATCCAAAGGAACGGCAGTAGCCGATACAGTTTGGTACCAGCCATGTCGCAGGAGTTGCCAGAATAATGTCGAATCGACATTAGACTGCCTTAGGGACTCCGACTCCGGATTTATCCTCAGGATTTACTCCCGAAGCCAATTCCATAAATGGATATTCCCGCAAGGCAGCGGTGGTTTGAATTCAGAGTTCCTTCTCTTAGATAAGCTACCAACCAAGGATCACGAGCCCTATCTGCCCGAAGCTGCTGGTTTTAAGGCGCCAGTCGCTCGCCTTTGCCCCTTCTCCCGTCAGTGGAAACAGTTCCGCCGGGCTCAAATTGAGCCACACGTGAAGGCCGGGAGCTGGACTTGGTTGTCAGAGGCTGTTTGAGGCGCGAGCCATAGAAGTATTTTATCTGCAGTGAGAGCTTATCCTCACTACAACTCCCGGCAATAACAACCTTTGGAACTAACTATATATATATATATATATATATATATATATATATATATATATATATATATATATATATATATATATATATATATATATATATATATATATATATATATATATATATTTATACGTTGTATAAATAAACAACACAATACCGGCACACAATACAACCACACAAAAACCCCACACCCACCAGCTAGACCCCAACACACACGAGTCGGCACCCCCGCCAGCCAAAGTCAATATCCTCTCCCTACCCCCACCGATCAGCTAACACCAGTAGTTAACTACAACCTACTTATCTCTCCTTAGTTACCTACACATGCGCCATTATTGAGCTAATATTTTTTCTTATATAAAAGTCACGCGCCACCTCCTTAATCGATCGGTATATTTTGCTGTATAAAAGTCACGCGCCACCTCCTGAATTCGACCCGTAACCTCCCTACTATACTACTTACAAGGCCGTGTTGATCGCTTTGATGTTATCTCATGGCTACCTACAAGTTTTTATATAGTGCTGTCCATAATTTATCTTGGTTGAAAATTATATATGCTATCTCAGGATCTACATTTTACGCGTGCAAACAAATGGAAATACCACTGAACTGGAAGTATGAACTTTCAGTACAATAGAACTCAGCACGTTTGTGTATCGTGAGCGGGGCAGAGGAGATGTGGAGGTTTACTCCTATTTGGAGATTTCCCATTTAATGGTACACAAACAGGGTAAGAAATATATGGCGACAAGGACAAAATATAATATGAAAGTTCATTCGTTCATTTTAATGTGACGTTTGATGGAAATCATTGTGCGTTGTTTGTTTATTTGTCCCTATCAGTTAATAACACGATAAGAATCACGCGCTGACAGATTTCATGTGTTCCTTACACTACTTGGTCACAGGGAACACGATATAGGTATGACATCGTCATCACCAACCTTACCTTTAAACTCCAGAAGAAACATATACAAGGGGATTGACATAAGTCTGGGGCCTGACCATGAAGAGTCACAGGAGGAAGATGAAACTTTGCACATTTAAAGTTCATCATATTTGCACTGAATGTGTGAAGTACGCATTTGTTTCTTCAATGGGTTTTCCCACTACGGTGCACGGCGCAATGTACCCTATTGACCGGATCTGCTGCTCCAAAGATTTGACATAACAATGGAAAAGAAGGAGGCCAGAGCTGTGATAAAATTTCTGATGTTTCAGGGAAAAACACCTACAGAAATACACAGGGAGATGGAACCAGTGTTTCGTGATTCTTGTCCTTCATATACTTCGGTAAAAAAAACTGGTGTCAACAGTTTAAGTGCGGCCGCTCAAATGTTGCTGATCTGCCAAGATCTGGTAGACCAGCCTTACAGTGCAACGATGAAAATGCAACAAGAGTGAAGAAAATCATTGACCAGGATCGAAAAATGACAATTGTGGAGATAGCTAGTAGAGTAAAACTAAATGAAAGAACAGTTTATAGAATTTTACACAACAGACTGAACATGAGAAAAGTGTGTGCACGCTGGGTTCCGCGACTGTTGACACGTGAACAGAAGCAAATGAGGGTAAAATGCTGTCAACAGTTGCTGAAAAAGTGTCAGTTAAAAAATTTTTTGGAGACCATGGTGACAGTAGATGAGACTTGGGTACACCATTATGGCCCCGAATCCAAAATTGCCAGCATGCAATGGAAAACCCCGGGCTTCCCAACACCTGTCAAGCCGAGAGCGCAGAAATCTGCAGGAAAAGTGATGCTGACTGTTTTTTGGGACGGCAAAGGTGTCCTTTTGAAAGATTATCTGCCTCGTGGCAACACAGTTAATGGACAGTACTATGCAGATCTTCTCACCAAACTAAGAAAGGTTGTGACCAGGAAACGAGGGATAACGCACACTCAAAATCTTCCTTTGCTTCAAGACAACGCGCCTTCTCACAAAGCACGGCTTGTGCAGCTAGCAGCCATCGATTTGAATATTGAAATTCTTCCACACCCACCATATTCTCCAGATTTGGCTCCATTAGACTTTTTTCTATTCCCAAATCTTAAAAAACAGCTAAAAGGAAATCATTTTGACAGCGATGAAGAGGTTATACTGGCATGTGATGACTGGTTTAGTTTGAAAAATAGGGTGTTCTACTCCCAAGGTCTTTTCAAGATCAAGCAGAGATGGCAGAAGTGTGTCAATTCAGACGGTGGCTATATTGAAAAGGAATAAACATTATACAAAATTTCAGCTCTCTGTGACATGTCCTTCATGGTCAGGCCCAAGACTTATGTCAATCCCCTTGTACCTTCAACAAATGTGTGCCAAGATCTCATGTCCTGTGTCACGCGCTCAACATCTTTCTCATGTCCTGTGTCACGCGCTCAATATCTTTCTCATGTCCTGTATCACGCGCTCAACATCTTTCTCATGTCCTGTGTCACGCGCTCAATATCTTTCTCATGTCCTGTGTCACGCACTCAACATCTTTCTCATGTCCTGCGTCATGCGCTCAATGTCTTTCTCATGTCCTGTGTCACGCGCTCAACATCTTTCTCATGTCCTATGTCACGCGCTCAACATCTTTCTCATGTCCTGTGTCACGCGCTCAACATCTTTCTCATGTCCTGTGCCATCACTTCAAGATTGTTCTCATGTCCTGTCTCCAGTTTTTATTTCCATGTGATTTCTGTCTTTACCTCTTTTACTGTTGTGATTCCAGAACAATGACGTCATTGTAAAGCTATCAACATCTTTCCATATAGAGTGTGTACTATCAACATCTTTCCATAGAGTGTGTACTATCAACATCTTTCCATAGAGTGTGTGCTCAACATCTTTCCATATAGAGTGTGTACTATCAACATCTTTCCATAGAGTGTGTACTATCAACTTCTTTCCATAGAGTCTGTACTATCAACATCTTTCCATATAGTGCGTACTATCAACATCTTTCCATAGAGTGTGTACTATTAACATCTTTCCATAGAGTGTGTACTATCAACATCTTTCCATAGAGTGTTTACTATCAACATCTTTCCATAGAGTGTGTACAATCAACATCTTTCAATAGAGTGTGTACTATCAACATCTTTCCATAGCATCTGTACTATCAACATCTTTCCATACAGTGCGTACTATTAACATCTTTCCATAGAGTGTGTACTATCAGCATCTTTCCATATAGTGTGTACTATCAACATCTTTCCATAGAGTGTGTACTATCAACATCTTTCCATAGAGTGTGTACTATCCATTACCAGTGTCCTCTTTTGGGTATGACAACTAGATTTTAAGAATTGGACTTTAATATGAGTGTCATTATGCGTCAACCGCTCACTGTGGCAAACTAACAAGTAATGCCACGTCATACATACAAACAACATTTAATTTTTGTCTGATATTCAATGACTTAACACGTGTGTGCATGTTGTATCTAGTACGGAACATCACTGCCAACACAAAAATATTTCATTATGTCAGAAACGACAACTGATACCAGCTGCGCCAAGGTTATGAAACCTTTTGTACAATCGTATATTCTATCATGTACGCCGGGTTATTTAAAAAGATTAATGGAATATTTGTGTGTGTTTTCGTGAATGTTTCTTGATTTCTGTCTAATATCATATTTGTGATCCACAACCTAACATGGTATTTTCTTTTCTCTTGTTAGATTCCATTTTAAAAAATCAGCTTCTTCTTTTGCTTGACTTAAGTTTCTCGTAATTTATTTACAGGGAGACCAAAGAACAAACACGTGGGGCAGAGAGCTGGAGGCAGACATGAAGGGGTGAAGAACACGTGGGGCAGAGAGCTGGAGGCAGACATGAAGGGGTGAAGAACACGTGGGGCAGAGAGCTGGAGGCAGACATGAAGGGGTGAAGAGGACATGGAAAAACCTTCAAGAGATGGCACAGGACATGAAGTTTATTGAAGGCCTAAGCTCTTTTTTGTGATGATAATAATGATAATGATGATAATAATGATGATAATGATGATAATAATGATGATAATGATGATGATGATGATAATGATAATGATGATAATAATGATGATAATAATGGTAATGATGATAATAATGATGATGATAATAATAATGATGATGATAATAATGATAATAATGATAGTGATATTAATGGTGATAATGATGATAATGCTGATAATGATGATAATAATGAGAATGATGATAACAATGATATGAGGATGGTAATGATAATAATAATAATAATAATAATAATAATAATAATAATAATAATAATAATAATAATAATGGTGATAATGATGATAATAATGGTAATGATTATAATGATTATAATAATGATAATGATGATAGTGATAATAATAATGATGATAATGATGATAATGATAATAATGATGATAATGATAAAAATAATGATGACAGTAATGATGATGATGATGATAATAATAATAATAATAGTGATAATGATGATATTAATATTGATAACAATGATGATAATTATAATAATGATGATAATAATTATGATAATAATGATAATAAAGATAATGGTGATAATAATGATAATAATGATAATGATGATAATAATGATGATAAAGATAATGATGATAATAATGATGATGATGATGATAATAATGATGATAACATCGGCAAAAAGACGACAGCGTATCAAGAAAGAAAGTTAAATAACTTGATGAATACGATAATAACAATCCAGCTGAAGGCTGTCAGGGAAGAGAACCGTTTATCAGAAATTACAATCTTTGACGCGATGAAAACAATCAGTCTGGTCTGTCTGATATTTCAGCTATCAATATCGTGTAACCTGTTGATAAAGTTGGATATTTAGTTGGATATAATATAATATATGTTGATAAAGTACACCAGAACACTCCTAGGCGGGAAGACAGGCGTCTATCATCATCAGTTGACAAGATCCCTATGGTGTTGCCTGCCCCACTGTAGTGTATGGAATGTCAACTTGACCTACGCAGTGTTGTGTAGACATGGATGGAGTGTATAATGTGCGAATGATGATAAGGGTTCGTGTTGTTGACAAATGTTCTCTTCTCACACTCATGTATGACCGGAAGTCATCGACACCAACGACTGTGTACCTTTTCTAAAGTTTAATTGGACGTACACACTCGACAGCACAGATAGTGACAAATCACAGGTTGCCATAATACATCATAGTACAGTGGACAAATGGTCTTGCAATGTTACATGGGCACTCATGTAGAATAATGGTATAATGGACTGTCCACAGCCAAGCACTCAGTATCGCCCATACATATATCATCTGACGTCACTGACTGAGCACGTCAGCTTGTAAACAATATTTCAGATGACTTCTAAACCTAATCTCGTTTAGCAACGATTCTTCAACATAATGTTCAGCACATATTTTTCCATATAATAATATTGAACCGCTAACAATGGGTTCTCATGTGTAGCAGTGATCTCTGGACTGATCAAGCGATAATACGGGCATCCCTTTTCTCTTCTTGAAAGTCCTACATGTTTTGGTTCCAAGATGGCTCCACTCGTGAACTGTCACTCACGTTTGAATACAGATAATGAATCTGTTCTAAAGTTAGTCATTCATACAACATTTCGTTGCTCTGTAGATTTGGTCATGAACAATAGACTGCATTCTACAGAATATAGTGCTGCTAGGAATCGAAGTCGTTTTTCATCGAGTCAAATATATTCTCTTAAACATTCAAATCGTAATTATCGACAATGGTGGCTTCGATCGAGAGTTCATAAGAGTATCTTTGATTACCTTGGTAGAGGGAATATGAAACTGCCATTCCTTGGCAAGATGAATAAACACTGGGGTAAAGCATACACGATAGGTCTAGACGACTATCACTTTCCCCAAAACCACTGAGATCACTTTTTCAAGGCATCAAGCCGACATAGCAAAACACACACAGTCCCTATCAGCACGAAGCCAAATCACACCACTCAAGCCACACATCCGCCGAATAGCCTTTGACCTCTCTAGAGACAACAGAACATATAGTTCGACTTAGATATGTAAAGATATACAGATATAAGACAGACTTGTCCTACTCAGACAAACAATACACATAAATTCAGGCCATAGATATTCTGAAGCAAGAACAATCTATTATTACCCAAACAACGAATAAATCGCAGTAAAATGTATTTATCCGCGGAGTTCAAGGGAAGTAACTCAATAATGACTTTCCCTTAAGCACTAAAAAATTACCTATGTATAATATTGTAAGATATCAAAGACTGCACGTAACAGTCTTACCACCCCTCCCGGGAAAAAAAAAATGGAACATTTTTTTTTTTTTTGAAATACATCTAGGAGCAACGTACAATAGGCTCACAACGCATGAATAATGCGCAGATGAAAATATCAGGAATACCTATAACGCCTAATATGAGGCTAAGTCGACTTATGGAGCGACTGGTGAGAATGTGTCTCATAAACTGAGAGAAATTATTTCTCTACAAGTATATTTTTCCAGGAAGGTGTCATCAAAGTATAATACAATTCTGGCAATTACACAATGCCTAAAAAATTCATATCATCACTATGTATTAGATATCTTAAATTTATGATTTATGAAGTAAAAATCATCAAAGCACAGCGGTGAATAAACATACATGAACCGCTATGTAGTGATACAATCATTATATTATTAAATTACAAATGTGTATCTATCATGATATAGAAAAGGAACTACTATAGAACTAGACATATCAAGAAGTCTAAGCCCTAATAGTTATGTGGAATCATGTGGGCATCTTGACAGAATGTCTGCCATCACATTATCTGATCCCCGAATAGCTCGCACAGAGAAATGAAAAGGTTGAAGAGCAATTGCATATCGAGTAGACCTCGAGCTCTTCAAATTCTTACTCTGTATAGCAGTAAGAGCCTTTTGGTCTGTTTCTACTATGAAATGTGCGCCTAGAAGGAATCTCTGTAGTTTGAGGATCGACCAAACCATAGCTAATAGCTCACGGTCTAAAACCGAATAATTCCTTTCTGCCGCATTAAGTTTTCTGGAAATATACATTACAGGATGCAGAGTTCCAGAGTACTCTTGCATTAGTGCCGCTCCAATCCCAGTGGATGAAGCGTCACTACGAAGAACGAATGTCTTATCTTTAGTGGGTAGCACTAAAATAGGTGGTGTTGAAAACAGTGTTTTAATCTTATCCAGAGAGCATTGGCATTCCTGAGACCAGTGGACCACATTAGGCGAACCTTTCTTTAGAAGTGTTGAGAGAGGTGCCATGATAGAGGATAGATTCTGAATGAATCTGCCATAAAATTGAATAAGACCTAACAGACTTCTCACCTGTTTTTTTAGTCTTAGGGATTGAGATGTTAAGTATCTTACTAGTATTATGGTCCTCTGTCTTTAGGAAACCATGACCAACTCGGTGGCCTAGGAAAGAAATTTCGCTAAAACCAATATAGGCTTTAGAGGGTTTCGCTGTCAGGTTGTGCTCACGCAAAGTAGACAGCAATTCATCTAACCCTGAATAGTGATCTTCCCAAGTATCGCTGAAAAGACAGATGTCGTCTAGATATGCAATGACATCTGACCGATAAGATAGGATTCGGCGCATCATGCGTACGAACGTAGCTGGTGCGTTCATAAGACCGAAAGGCATAAAATTCCATTGGAACAAACCTCTAGGTGTTGAAAAAGCCGTGAGAGGTTTGGCGCGTTCAGATAAAGGAACTTGCCAATATCCCTTAGACAAATCAAGTTTAGTGAAAAAATGAGATTTGGAGAGTCGAGTAAGTAGCTCTTCCAGTAAAGGCATAGGTTCGGCATCGAACTTCGTTACTTGATTCAATTTTCGATAGTCAACGCAAAGACGTATGTTATTGTCTTTTTTACGCACAATAACCATCGGCGAAGAATACGCAGAGGTGGATGGTTCGATTATTTTCAAATCTATCATCACATCCAACTCTTTCTCGACCTGTGCTTGGAAATGTATAGGTATAGGATAAGGTCTAACCCTAATAGGAGTATGGTCAGTTAGCACAATGTCATGTTGAATGACATTAGTTTGTCCAGGGATGTCAGTGAGTACATCCTGAAATGTTTGCAACATAGTTGAAACTTGTCGCTGTTCTCCTAGAGACAAATCAGGAGAGACAGTAACGTTCTTCCATGATTCACTGGAATGAAGTGGGATCATTGGAAGAGGAAGATTTACATCTGAAAAACTTGTTTCCTCATCCTGTATCACGGACAGTGATGAGTAATGACCATGTGGTACTGGAGAATTGTCCGTTGCTTGGAAAATGGGTTGCAAATAATCCGGACGTTCATGGAATTCAGTAAGCATATTGATGTGGAAGGTTTTATGCTTCCCATCAATATCGACAATATAGTCGACATCGGAAATTTTCGATATTATATCGTACGGACCTTTCCAAGAAATAAGTAATCTGTTTTCCCTACAAGGTAGTAATACAAATGCTTTGTCACCAGGACAAAGTTGTCGTAAGCATCTCTTCTTATTGGCAAATTGCCTTGCCTTCTGTTTCGCAAATTCAGAAGAAGAAGTTGCTAATTTGCATGCTTCGATAATCTTTTGTCTCAACGCGATGACATATTCGTAGGATGACTTTGTGTCATCGTCAATATTGTCAGATGTTATGAGATCGTGAAGCAACGACATAGGGCCACGCGGACGCGCGCCAAAGACGAGTTCAAAGGGAGAAAATCCCGTATGTTCATTGGGTACCTCTCTGTAAGCGAAGAGGGCCGCAGGTAAAACTCTGTCCCAGTCTTGAGGATGATCCTCAGTTATCTTCCCCAGTAAGTTTTTAAGTGTTCTATTAAGGCGTTCGACCATACCATTAGACATTGGATGGTAGATACTACTTAAAGATCTATCTATCTGCAGGGTAGACATTACTTGAGACATGGTATCTGATATTAGTTGGGTGCCATGGTCTGACAATATCTCTCCGGGGAACCCCAGACGAGAAAATATAAGCCAAAGAGCATCTGCAATATCAGCAGTAGTAATGCTCTTCAGAGGAATAGCCTCTGGCCAACGTGTGCACATATCAACACACGTCAAGATAAACTGATGTCCTCTGGCAGACTTGATCTTAAATGGACCAATAATGTCTATGGCCATTTTTTGAAACGGCCGAATAGGAATGTCCGCCGCCTGAATGGGTGCAGCATGCCGTGGACCTTTGGATTTAACTTCCTGACATACTTTACAAGATCGACAATAAATCCGTATGTCCTTGTTTACCAATGGCCAAAAGAAAGCCGCAAGGACTCTTGACTTAGTACGGGAAAAACCCATGTGTCCAGCACACTGAGAGTCGTGAGCGTGCTGCAAAATTTTAACTCTCAAATTCTTGGGAACCAGGATTTGAGAATGACTTGACGTAATGGAGTCTTGAACCATACGTACAAGTACGCCATTCTTCTTTGTAATCCACGATTTACGACTTGTGTCCTTATTCGGATCACCTTTAGTTGCAAGAATGAAGAATTTCTTCAGAGTGGGATCATCTTCTTGCTGTTTTATAAACGAGTCACGAGAAATTACCAAGGGATTATCTTGGTTATGCACTTCATTATCTTCAGTAGATGAAGTTTGAGGCACATTAAGAGCCTGAGCTCTAGTGACTACAGCGTTAGCAATCTGCATGTTTTGCCTTTCCCAAGTGGAAATTTGTTGCGGAGTACATTCCTTGACTCCATGAATGCGACCGATGATGAGGTCAGCGATCGGATTCGGAAGAAGACATGCGTGTACATCTCCTGTAAAGAAAGGAGTAGCAATCCTAATGATAGCGGTAGAGTATTTCTCTACTGTTCCGCCAAATGTTACACATTTGACTACTTGTCCAGTGGCACGGGAAGGATCTACGAGTGACTGCCTAACACAAATTGTGGTGCATCCAGAATCAAATAGCACAGAGACTGGATTGTTATTCACTAAACCCTTATGTAAGACAAGAGACCCTCTTCCATCATGCGCGACTGATGCTGGAAGAGCAGGAAGAGGATGGCCACAGCTTAAAGTAGTCACTGTGGTTGGCTCAAATAACGTTTTGCATTGGGGGCACTGAGATGCTCTCCCAAAATCAAAAGCGGCACATGCCATATTACTAGCATCATTATTATCTTTACTCTGTTTATAGGCTTCATGGGACTCTTGTTGTGCAGAGTTTGCCTGAAAATGTGGTTTATGTCTTTTGTATTGAGATCTACCTCGGTTATTATCACCTCTGTAGTTATTGTTACCTCTATTGTAACCCCTATTTGGGTTTGAGTCATAGTACCCTTGGTTACCATTATCATATTCATTATAAT
This sequence comes from Oreohelix idahoensis, assembly GCA_024509875.1. Lineage (NCBI taxonomy): Eukaryota > Metazoa > Mollusca > Gastropoda > Stylommatophora > Oreohelicidae > Oreohelix > Oreohelix idahoensis. Next base: position 234,022 of record JAMPIV010009670.1, read on the forward strand.
GAGTATCTCTGTAATTATGATCTTGTTGACTCCAAGACGGATAACCCTGATAGTTTCTATAATTACTTCCTCTACGGAAATTCCTATAATTATGACCACCCCTGTGTCGAGAGCTATCAGGTCGTCTCCAGTTCTTTGAAGAAGAACCCTGAAATGATTGGTTACCTTGGTTTTGATAACTATTATGGTTACCTTTTTTATCAAATCTGTTTTGAAGTCCCTGAAATCTGTGTGAATAATTGGGATTGTATGGTGTTGCTGAAGCAACTGGCATACTCTCCTTAATCTTAGTGTTGCCAAAAGTCACGTCGGGGTGTGCAGTGACATATTGGGAACAATATTCTTCCATTTCTTTTAGAGATTTAGGTTTACGCTCATGTATAAATTCAAGGAAAGGTTTGTTCACACATGACATAATCTTATCTCTGAGCAACAAATCCATAAGTCCTTCATACGTTTTTTCCGTTTTTGGAAAGCTCAATCCAACGATCAACTGTGAGACGTGCCTTTGCAGTGAATTCTGAGAATTCTACCCCCGTCTCAGGTACCATCGTCTTAAATAAAAGGCGATAGCCTTCCTCACTTAGCTGATATTTTTTTATCAAAGCCGCCCTAATGACATCATAATTATCCTTATCTGCTTCTCCTACAAGGCATAATCTAGTCAAAGATTCACCTTTCAAGTTTTCTGATAATTGATTAGCGTATTGTGATTTATCCACATTATGTGTACGACAAGAACGTTCAAATCTATCCAGCCAGAATGTAATATCGTCACTGGACTGATTGAACGGTGGAACCTTAACCTTGTAAGTAGAAGGTTTACCATTACCACTAGATGCCTGATTAACATTACTCATACTTGTCAATCTCAATTTCTCCAACTCAAATTCATGTTCTCTTATTGCTTTTTTCTCTCAGCATCTAATCTTTTTTGTTCAGCCTCCCTGTCTAATCTTTTTTGTTCAGCTTCACTGTCTAATCTTTTTTGTTCAGCCGCAGCTTCTCTTTCCAATTTTTTTTGTTCAGCTTCATTGTTCTAATTGTTGACCAGTCTTATCAAGAGCTTTCCCTTGAGTAATGAAATAATCTAGAGTAGACATGATGCCTAACAATAATACTAATCACCTGAATCAATAATAATACCCCAAGTTCTCAATGACCTGATTAATCAGTATACTATCCCAATATCTGTGGGTCACAAGCCTTTAATAAGGTCTTGTATAATAGTAATAATAATCAGGTACTGGTCTATACCATAATCCAAGTGCAGTGCACAGGCAATTGTGTCTTATGAAATATACCCATATAAAACATATGTCAACCAACAGAATACATAAAGTACAAATAGGACTGACAATACAAGAACGTTTGCAGAAATCAAAATAAATCAAATAGGGAAATCAATGAAGATAATCACTGAATCTGCAAAGAATAACAACACAAATGACGTCACAATATATGAATATAAATTATGAATAGAACTGAAAGATAGAAAAGGTTAGACCAACAAATTACAAACAAATCAAAACAAAACTAAAGAACAAAGAAATATTACAAAAATAACAATAATTACAGACTTCACAGCTAACACAAAAGCAACAGTTGTCGCAGCAAATTTTCAATCAAGAAAATTGCACCTATAGAAAACGCCCACAACGGACCCTCTATGACGTGGGATACTCTGTTGTGAGGACGCCGCCCAACCTTAAACACAACCCGCTGACATAGAAACTAACATACTATACAAACAAATAACATGTAAACATAAATATATATAAATTATGTGTATGATAGTATGTGTTGCAAAATAGGCTCAGTCTTACAGTAATGGCAAAGTTATTTTTCATGAAAACAAACAAACTGCCACTTTATTCAATTAAACATTCTGGCCTTAAATATTAAAGTTCATATATGGCAAACAAGAAGATCCATCGATGAAACCAGGACTTCTTAGTTCACAAATACTGTCTTTCTGTTAACACTGACAAGAATTGATCCAACTGTTCTGTGAAACTCTATAATGTCTAATGTAAAAAAATGTCAACAACGCTGACCTACATACTGCATTCACTTGACAGGTCACGTGACGAAGCGTTGACAAAGAGCAAACCAATACTGCAAGTGTGTCGTATCAGCCACAGGAAACGGTCTGGTATCGGTAATCTGTTGACTTCTGAATTTCTGCGAGGTCAAACCCAGAAAGCTGGTCCACCAGTTGATAAAGTTGATATTTAGTTGGATATAATATATGTTGATAAAGTACACCAGAACACTCCTAGGCGGGAAGACAGGCGTCTATCATCATCAGTTGACAAGATCCCTATGGTGTTGCCTGCCCCACTGTAGTGTATGGAATGTCAACTTGACCTACGCAGTGTTGTGTAGACATGGATGGAGTGTATAATGTGCGAATGATGATAAGGGTTCGTGTTGTTGACAAATGTTCTCTTCTCACACTCATGTATGACCGGAAGTCATCGACACCAACGACTGTGTACCTTTTCTAAAGTTTAATTGGACGTACACACTCGACAGCACAGATAGTGACAAATCACAGGTTGCCATAATACATCATAGTACAGTGGACAAATGGTCTTGCAATGTTACATGGGCACTCATGTAGAATAATGGTATAATGGACTGTCAATAGCCAAGCACTCAGTATCGCCCATACATATATCATCTGACGTCACTGACTGAGCACGTCAGCTTGTAAACAATATTTCAGATGACTTCTAAACCTAATCTCGTTTAGCAACGATTCTTCAACATAATGTTCAGCACATATTTTTCCATATAATAATATTGAACCGCTAACAATGGGTTCTCATGTGTAGCAGTGATCTCTGGACTGATCAAGCGATAATACGGGCATCCCTTTTCTCTTCTTGAAAGTCCTACATGTTTTGGTTCCAAGATGGCTCCACTCGTGAACTGTCACTCACGTTTGAATACAGATAATGAATCTGTTCTAAAGTTAGTCATTCATACAACATTTCGTTGCTCTGTAGATTTGGTCATGAACAATAGACTGCATTCTACAGAATATAGTGCTGCTAGGAATCGAAGTCGTTTTTCATCGAGTCAAATATATTCTCTTAAACATTCAAATCGTAATTATCGACAATGGTGGCTTCGATCGAGAGTTCATAAGAGTATCTTTGATTACCTTGGTAGAGGGAATATGAAACTGCCATTCCTTGGCAAGATGAATAAACACTGGGGTAAAGCATACACGATAGGTCTAGACGACTATCACTTTCCCCAAAACCACTGAGATCACTTTTTCAAGGCATCAAGCCGACATAGCAAAACACACACAGTCCCTATCAGGACGAAGCCAAATCACACCACTCAAGCGACACATCCGCCGAATAGCCTTTGACCTCTCTAGAGACAACAGAACATATAGTTCGACTTAGATATGTAAAGATATACAGATATAAGACAGACTTGTCCTACTCAGACAAACAATACACATAAATTCAGGCCATAGATATTCTGAAGCAAGAACAATCTATTATTACCCAAACAACGAATAAATCGCAGTAAAATGTATTTATCCGCGGAGTTCAAGGGAAGTAACTCAATAATGACCACTTTCGTTTGAACCCATATTGACACCTGAATATGTGGAGTTAATGTTAATCAGAATCGACGTCATTGTACTCTGGGCAAACCAATGGGTGCTCAGTCTCCCTCAGCAAATGTCGAAGGGTATGAATGCTAATTGTTCCTGTTGCGCACTGGTTGTATACACGGCGGATGTGTCCTCTCATATATCCATCCCTGCTGGTCTTACGTTTGATGCCAAACTCCAGCAGTCTTAGCCATGATGATTCATCGATTGTAGTGTCATTCTCTAATAGGCGATCATTAACTGCTCTCAGTATCTCTTCCTTATCCATGTCCAGTGCACCTTTTATGGGTGCTCTTGAAGCTAGTCTGTCAGCTCTTTCATTGCTGCGTACCCCAGCATGACCAGGACAGTAGATCCCTATCAGTTCTTGAAGATTCGATGCTTCTATGGAGGTTTTCCATTCATGTTGGAGCCATCCATTTTGGACCCTTCGAAGCATGGATTGTGAGTCTGATACAATTACTGCCTCTGCGGAGTGAAATGTTGTAGCACATTTCCGCGCAGACAGTGTGTAGGAGCGACCGGTTTAGTGAGTAAACAACCTTAGGATAACCAGAGTCGATTATCTTATCAACTGATAATAGTTCTGTCTGACCTTCCATTTACGGTGTCTACGCCACATCCTCGGCATCTCGTGGAAAGATAAAGTGACAAATGTCGAGGTGTTGTCGCGTGCTGGCCTTCAAAGCATGTATACACTGCTTAGTCAGCACAGACTACGGTGGTTTGGTCATGTCCGCCGCATGAAAGATGGTTGCATCCCGAAAAAAATCTTCTATGGACAACTGGCAGATGGCAAAAGAACAGTTGGGTAACCGCAGCTGAGATTCACAGATGTGTGCAAGATAAACATGAGGACGCTGGACATAAATCCAGCAACATGGGAGGATGAAGCTGCCGATCTCATAAGTGGCGATGCTGTCTGCGGCGCCACCTCAGATTGGGCGAAAAGAAGCTCACGCAGCAAGCAGAAGAGAGGAGGAAACGCCGAAAGGAACACCAGGAAAATAAGTAGCTGAACGCTGTCACCTCAGGGGCGCATTCCATGGTCAGTTATGACTGAAGGGGCTATTATTAGTTCTGTCTGTCCAGTTTGTTGATTGTTGGCTTCCGGGTAAATGAGGCACTCCTTTGCGCACAGACTTGTTGGAGATAATTATCCATATTGAAAGAGATTAGCTTTGATAGATTATGGAGTCCTGAGCGTAAACATGATCGATAATAGACGGAAACTGACATACCATATATAGAGGTGATCTGTAAACAAGACATTTTTTGCGGAAGTCACGCAGGAATTTTCAGTGAGAAGTTGAGGGAATATACCTCACCAAAATATGCTCAAATTGCATGCCATTGGCTGGAATCTGAGATTTAAAAATACAACATTTCTGACTGGAGCCTTTCATATAGTAGCAATCTGGATGCGATCCGAATGTTGCCATATAATCTAGCAACTTTCGAGTACGAAGCTGTGAAATTCAACTCCTCAAAAAGACAGCCAGACACGCCAGAGTAAAGAATAGGATCAGGATTCCATTTTAAAGTACCGGACAACGTTTTTGAGCACAGTATGGTTTTACACGACAATTCTACAGTACGGAAAGCCCGAAATCCTAGGAATCTGAACACTAAATCATAGCGGGAGTCCATTGTAAAGTAACACCCTAGATATAGTGTAAGAGGCATCTTAATCAAGTAGCTTTAGATATTTTGGGGTAAGTTGTACATTTAATTCTATATTTTACTTTTATTAACACGTGAAAATTGCTAGTGGATATCCAAGTCATATGAAGCTGGTAACCTCAGCATATAGAAAGATAGTTTCATGAACCATCCCTGCAAGAGCTGGTGACTGGTTTATGCGGGTTTCTCATAGAGAAACAAAAGCAGAGGTAGTCCCAAGTTCCATATGGAGCAAGGAGTGGATGACGACAGAAGTGATGTACATATTTATTATATTTACCTTTTCAAACAGTGCATAAGTAAATTTAAACGTGTTCAATACCAATGCAATGGATATTTTCCGCTCACTAGGATTAATATTAGTGCTCGGAGATGGTAAAGTTCTGAGGCAGATGGGGTGGTGGAATGAAAAAAAAAGGGGGAGGAGGGAACACCTGCTTTTTCTTTGTCTGGAAACTCAATATTCAGGAGGGTATTTGTTTCTCTCTTATTTCAAGATACTAGTCTGTGGAACAAGAGTGTGGTTTGTGGCCTGCAGTCACAGCTAGACACCTACAGCAGATGGGTCTTAACAGATGCCGGACCATCTTCGCAATTACCCCACGATACTACTAGGGACGTGTTGCGGCCACCAGACTTGACCAGTAACGAAAGTGAATCAGTCCATAACCTGCAAGGAACAAGCACTGGCTGGAGAGTGAACCAGCCGACATCTTACTGGCAGCAAAGTACCCACTTAAAGCTGCCAAATGAACTCTGTTTTTATTTAAATTCGAAAGAGAAAACACTCTATCCAAATTATCCCCGGTGATGATATTTCAAAGACTATCTAATTCACTCCACCCTTATTTATTTTACAATTGTAAAAGATAACTGACTATTGAATTTTGTTATCTGTAAATACACACATTTATAGTTGATTTGATCATTTTTTTAAATGAACTGTACTCGTATGTCTTAGTCATTTAAATATTTACAACAGAGCTATTAAAGTAATATTTTACTGAGTTAAATCAGTTGGGGGCTCATCAGAACGAGCAAAATACTTACTCATAGAAGACCAGGAAAGATAAAAAGTTTACACGGCCTGGATCCTATAAGCCGTAGTACTTGATTTCTTTATATTCCAATGAGGCTCCTTAGAACTGAAGCACCATTCTTCAATTCACGTCTCTGCCAAGAGTAATCTTGAGCGAAAGGTAGACACCTTTGAAGACCTTCAGTAGATACTCTGACGGTTGGTCACTGTTGGACCATCACTGCCGAGCAAGGGGAGTAAATCCCGTGACAATATCTAACATTGTGAATGTGCAGGGGTGCAACATTGGCTCAGTGTCCATTCACGATGTACTGTCACAGCAAGGCGATGGCGCCGTCTGGTTGGTCCTAGGTTCGAGTCCCGGTAAGCCTATCACTTATATTTTCTTGTCTGTTGTCTAGTGCCATCCTTTATGTCCAACGAGTACCTGTTAATTACCTTTATTTATTGACTTATTTATTTACTATCCACAGGACTCAGGTTTCCTTCAGAACGTATATCTAACATTGTGAATGTATATCTAACATTGTGAATGTATATCTAACATTGTGAATGTATATCTAACATTGTGAATGTATATCTAACATTGTGAATGTATATCTAACATTGTGAATGTATATCTAACATTGTGAATGTATATCTAACATTGTGAATGTATATCTAACATTGTGAATGTATATCTAACATTGTGAATGTATATCTAACTATATCTAACATTGTGAATGTATATCTAACATTGTGAATGTATATCTAACATTGTGAATGTATATCTAACATTGTGAATGTATATCTAACATTGTGAATGTATATCTAACATTGTGAATGTATATCTAACATTGTGAATGTATATCTAACATTGTGAATGTATATCTAACATTGTGAATGTATATCTAACATTGTGAATGTATATCTAACATTGTGAATGTATATCTAACATTGTGAATGTATATCTAACATTGTGAATGTATATCTAACATTGTGAATGTATATCTAACATTGTGAATGTATATCTAACATTGTGAATGTATATCTAACATTGTGAATGTATATCTAACATTGTGAATGTATATCTAACATTGTGAATGTATAACATTTATTATATCTAACAAGAATGTATATCTAACATTGAGAATCTAACATTGTGAATGTATATCTAATGATGTATATCTAAAATTGTGAATGTATATCTAACATTGTGAATTGTAACATTGTGAATGTTTGAATGTATATCCAAGATTGTAACATTGTGTGTTATCTAACATAGAGTGAATGTATATCTAACAAGATGTATGTCTAGGATGTTATAAAAATAAAGATGAAGATTGTAAATGTTTAAACCAAGATTGTCAATGTTTAAACCAAGATTGTCAATGTTTAAACCAAGATTGTCAATGTATATTAAGCTTGTAAATGTATATCTAAGATAGAGAGCCTATATATACGTTGTGAATGTATATCAAGATTGTGAATTTGTATCTGAGATTGTGAATGTGTATTTAAAACTGTGAATGTATAGCCAAGATTGTGGATGTATATGCAAGGTTGCTAAAGTGACTAACATTGTTATAGGATATCTAAGATTGCTAATGTACATCTAAGGTTGCCAATGTATATTTACAATTGCAAACGTGTATCCAAAATTGCGAATGCATATCTTAGATTGTGAATTGTATCTAAGATTGTGAATATTTATTTATAATTGTGAATTATTCTGTTCAGTATTGGTATCGTTTCTATCTGTCTGAAGAAGTCTTGGAAACATTTTTTTTCGGTAAAGGCGAAGCTAGACAAGCGGTTGGAGTTGATACATTTATTTTTTTACTCATCTTTTCAAATCAAAATTTTGTGAGTAATCCTTGTGAGACCATATTCTTCCTGGCTGTTCCAAAAATACACAACTAATTGGGCTGACGACCTTCAGAACAAAGCTGATCCCTTAGAGACATTCATTGACACCAGATATAGAAACTCTACTTCAAGTACCATGTCCAGTGGCGTAGGAGATCATGTCTCCGGACATCCTTATTTCTCCAGTACTGTTGATGAGTTCTCTTGTTGACTACTGTCCATGCTATGATGTAAAACTGTCCAATATCTTGTCTGTTTGTCACCCTTATCTATTTTATCCATCAATCTGTCCGGTTATCACAATATCTTGTCTTTTTGTCACCCTTATCTATTTTATCCATCAATCTGTCCAGTTATCACAATATCTTGTCTGTCACCCTAATCTATTTTATCCATCAATCTGTCCGGTTATCACAATATCTTGTCTGTCACCCTTATCTATTTTATCCATCAATCAGTCCAGTTATCACAATATCTTGTCTGTCACCCTAATCTATTTTATCCATCAATCTGTCCAGTTATCACAATATCTTTTCTGTCATCCTTATCTATTTTATCCATCAATCTGTCCGGTTATCACAATATCTTGTCTGTCACCCTTATCTATTTTATCCATCAATCTGTCCAGTTATCACAATATCTTGTCTGTCATCCTTATCTGTTTTATCCATCAATCTGTCCGGTTATCACAATATCTTGTCTGTCACCCTTATCTATTTTATCCATCAATCTGTCCCATTATCACAATATCTTGTCTGTCGCCCTTATCTATTTTATCCATCAATCTGTCCGGTTATCACAATATCTTGTCTGTCACCCTTATCTATTCTATCCATCAATCTGTCCGGTTATCACAATATATTGTCTGTCACCCTTATCTATTTTATCCATCAATCTGTCCCGTTATCACAATATCTTGTCTGTCCGGTTATAACAATATCTTGTCTGTCCTGTTATCACAATATCTTGCCTGTCCGGTTATCACAATATCTTGTCTGTCCGGTTATCACAATATCTTGTCTTTCCGGTTATCACAATATCTTGTCTGTCCGGTTATCACAATATCTTGTCTGTCCGGTTATCACAATATCTTGTCTGTCACACTTATCTATTTTATCCATCAATCTGTCCGGTTATCACAATATCTTGTCTGTCCAGTTATCACAATATCTTGTCTGTCACCCTTATCTATTTTATCCATCAATCTGTCCGGTTATCACAATATCTTGTCTGTCACCCTTATCTATTTTATCCATCAATCTGTCCGGTTATCACAATATCTTGTCTGTCCAGTTATCACAATATCTTATGTGTCCAGTTATCACAATATCTTGTCTGTCCGGTTATCACTATATCTTGTCTGTCGGTTATCACAATATCTTATGTGTCCGGTTATCACAATATCTTGTCTGTCCGGTTATCACAATATATTTCTTCTCCTCATAACACGTCCACAGAAAGTGGATTGGTACCTTCAGGAATAAGTAATAAGCTTCATGTGTACACTCACGTCTTTCATGACGTCATCGTTACTATTTTTAGATTTGGAAGGTATTCTTAACGTTGATGTGTAACACCATATAAAGAACAGCCTGACACCGATGTGGAACTGATGACAAGAACCAGACATGTGACAGTGTAGAACTGGTGACAAGAACCAGGCAAGTGACAGCGTAGAACTGATGACAAGAACCAGACAGGAACTGATGACAAGAACCAGACAAGAACTGATGACAAGAACCAGACAAGAACCAGACAAGAACCGGACAAGAACTGATGACAAGAACCAGACAAGAACTGATGACAAGAACCAGACAAGTACCAGTGTAGAACTAATGACAAGAACCAGACAAGAACTGATGACAAGAACCAGACAAGAACAAGTGTAGAACTGATGACAAGAACTAGACAAGAACTAATGACAAGAACCAGACAAGAATTGATGACAAGAACCAGACAAGAACAAGAACCAGACAAAAACAAGAACCAGACAAGAACTGATGACAAGAACCAGACAAGAACTGATGACAAGAACCAGACAAGAACAAGAACCAGACAAGAACAAGAACCAGACAAGAACTGATGACAAGAACCAGACAAGAACCAGTGTAGAACTGATGACAAGAACCAGACAAGAACTGATGACAAGAACCAGACAAGAACTGATGACAAGAACCAGACAAGAACAAGAACCAGACAAGAACAAGAACCAGACAAGAACTGATGACAAGAACCAGACAAGAACAATAACCAGACAAGAACAAGAACCAGATGAGAACTGATGACAAGAACCAGACAAGAACCAGAGAAGAACCAGTAGTCCTTGTAGTGGAGACCATAGCCTAAGATAAGTAGATGTCAATGACCTTCAATGGAGAAGAGAACTAGAGACTTAAATCAGAATGTGCCTGAAGACCTGTAAAGACCTTGAACTGATGTCACGTGACAGGAGGACCTGGCGTGTAGTTGTTGAAAACCTGTGCTCCTTCGGGCGCTGAAAGGTAATGATTATGATATCAAAACAAATACTGTAATGTAATACTGTAATGTAATACTGTAATGTAATACAGTAATGTAATACTGTAATGTAATACCGCAATGTAATACTGTAATGTAATACTGTAATGTAATATTGTAATGTAATATAATAGTGTAATGTAATAGTGTAATGTTATACTGTCATGTAATACTGTCATGTAATACTGTACACAGATCAGAGCCAGAGAAACAGGGAGTCAGACCCCCAGGACGACCCAGAGCTCGACGGGAGGACATCAGACAATCTATGGAAGAAGGACCGAGGATTGAACTAGAACCAGCCAAAAACGAAGTCACCTGATAGGATAGTATGGCGCCCTCTCTGGCTAACCTCTACATCCCAAGGTAGAAGAGGAACCACAAAGGAAATAAGTAAGTAAAATGATGAAGAGGAAAGTTTAATGTGGACACGTAGAAACTGATACAAGACTGACACGTTTGGAAACAAATAATAGAATCATTCAATAGTGAAGGTGTCCAAACAACTACCTAAGTTACAGACAGGATGACGCAATGCAAGACACAAATTAAACAAAACATGATAGTCAACACTCATCACAAGTAATCAAAACACCGGAAAATAAACGCCGAAAATACAGATTTAAATAAATTATCAGGAAAGAGTAAACAACTTCAGTTAAAACCACAGATAAGGGCAAAGTTCACACTTGAGTGTAAGAATAGTTAAAAAAAAAAAACACTTAAAGAATACAGAAAGATAAAGGATGCAAACCATAACAAAAGAATCATTACGGTCCACAAATCAAAATAAAGAAATCGAAAAATCCACAGATCACAACAACATAGATGTTAAAAGCCACATATCAAAACAGCAACAAAATACATGTAGTTAACATCCAACAAATAAAATTTTAAAAATCGTTACAATCCACAAACAAAGATCGTAAAATCCACAAATAAAACATTCTAAACACACACACACAAAAAACCCCCCAAAGAAGTTGTTGAAATCTACTTATCAAAATAAAATCGATAATCAATACCAAGAAATCATGAGAATCCACAAACCAAAACAAAGAAAGCGTTAAAATCTAGATATGAAAACACAGAGAACAATAAAGAATATTACGCTAGAAAATAGACAAGAAGGCAGAGACGATCAAACATAAAATATTGATTCTCACTTGACACTGGGCGTTTAAAAAATGGACCGCAGCATTTAACAAATCGTTTGGTTACCACGAGACCTGTATCTGGTCATTCCACGCAGTCTATAGCAGACAGAACCGCTTGGATACATAGCTCCAGACAGCGCGTGCGAAACAAACGCTTAACATCCTTTTTTGTCCTTCCACCACTCAGTCAACGCTGTTGATCTGTAGAAGAAAGTCGATGATGTGGCACAACGAGAAGGAAGTTTTTAATGTATTCCTTTTTAAAATATATATAATATGTAAGATAAAATATAATTAATTTAGAGGTATCAGAAATGTATGTGAAAAACAGGAAATTGCGAGGGGTATCAGGTATCAAATCATTACAAACATTGCATGTATTCCCAAAGTGAAATTCCGGTGGGAGAATTCTGGCAAATGAATGCATGATGCAGTTTGTGATAGATTGAGTAATGAGAATTACGACCTATCGTCTGGCATCGGTCTACTCTTGGATTAATGTGACCACAAGTGCTGCTTGTAGGGAAAGTCAGTTTGTATCTGGGTCAAATAAGATAAAAACTGTCGCGGTATTAACACGTGGGGATGTCACCGGTTGCCTCCCCTTTTCCTGCAGTAGTAGTCCAACAGTGGCCAAAACCTACAGGATCTAAGGTAGGTCTTCAAATGTGTCTACCTTCGCACAACATTACTCTTGGTAGAGTTGTAGATAGAAGGATAATGATGCTTCTATCTCACAAGATATTTCAGAAGTCAAGAACAATGCTGAATGAGTCTGGGTACGTTAACTTTATATCTCACCCGCCACCTTTTGTGGAGATGTGTGGCAGTGCCATATTGTTTGTAAATATGTTTGTTAATTTGTTTATTGTTCAAATGTTCAGATCAAATTGGGTTACACCGTATTAACACCAGGAACATGTTGTGTTCATGTAAGTGTTCTTATTAGTCTTTAGTGTTATTTCCACTAGTCTGTATAGTTGTGTGCAACCTTGTTCAACCCAGGTAGGTTCTTCCGGATGAGAATGCTGCTACTTGTTGGTGTTTCTTGGCTCGTGATGTTGCGTATAATGTAATGTTAGTGCACACCTTAGTTGGTTGACTCAGTTCATCTCACAATAATACTGACGACAGTTAACATAGTCACTACGATAATTAACTGTTTCACTGACAATAATTTCTAAACCACTAACAATAATTAGTTTAATCACTGACGACAATCGAAAAATAATAACATGTTTATTCTTCTTCTTCTTCCTCGTTCGTCCTGAAAAGGACGTTGGTTGCGTTGTGTCTGTTTACAGCGAAGCTGCGATATCTGCGCCTTTCGGCCGACACATCCGACTTCAGCACGGCATTGTTTGGGACCGGGTTTGCCTTCCCTCTTCGATCCCGACTCTCTCAACCAGACTGCAGTGATGCAGCCTGTTTCCAGGACCACCACTTGGAGGTGACGTAGGGTCTTGGTCAGCTCTGGTTCGCTGACCCTGACGCAAGCAGTCAAGCTATGGGTCGCTGACTGCATTCTTTGTTGCTGCATCTTTGGGTCCCATAAAATGTTTATTAAGATTATATGTTGGATTACAAGAAGGTTAAAGCATGCCTATTCACAAAATCAACAATATTATTTACAGTTTCATTTTTTTTCTTTCTAACTCTAGTTCTATCTAATCCTATCCTATACAAATGTGGGAATCGTTGTTCTTAATTATCTCTATTTATATATTCTTGTCCCCATCATGACAAACACTTGAGAACCATTGTTCTCATTATTACATATAAACTGTATCAACTCAAAAGTTACATTGATTCTCAATGTAAAGCAATAATATCATCTTTCTCAATATTCAATGCACATTTCTTATTAAGTTTTACAGTATCTATAATTAAGTATCGAGTCAGTGGTTCTCAATATGTTTACGTACATGTGGCACCAAAGGCAAAGCGCCTGGAACAAAGTCTTACTTACTTACTTAGTCGTTCCCCTTCTACCGTGAGGTGTAGAGGTTTGGAAGAGAGAGCGCCAGACCATTCTATCAGCTGTCTTCTTCCTGGCCTGGTTCCATTCTAGTCCTCGGTCCTTCAAAGATTGTCTAATGTTGTCCTCCCAGCGGACTCTGGGTCGTCCTGGAGGTCTGGATCCCTGGCTCTTTGTTTCCCATGCTTGTCGTGGTAGCCGATCTTCTCCCATTCTGCAGACATGGCCAAACCATCTTAGTTGGGACTGTTCTATTTGGGTCTGCAGCGGATGGGATTTCAGGCCTTGACGTATCGTCTGGTTGCGGACCATGTCTCTTCTTGTTACTTCAACCACTTTCCTCAGATACCTCATTTCTGAGGTTTGGATCTGGCTTTTGTGGGTTGTAGTCATTGCCCACGACTCGCATCCATATGTCAAAACTGGGACATAGGTGGAGCGGTATACAGCCATCTTCGTTTTCTTACCAACCTCTTTCTTGCTGAGGAATCCACGATTTATGGCCTGAAAAAGTCTCCCAGCCGCTGCTTGTCGAGTGGCCAACTCTTCTTTGATACCTAATATCATCTTTCTCAATATTCAATGCACATTTCTTATTAAGTTTTACAGTATCTATAATTAAGTATCCAGTCAGTGGTTCTCAATATGTTTACGTACATGTGGCACCAAAGGCAAAGCGCCTGGAATAAAGTCACCACTATTTATCTATTTTATGCCTGCCAGTCTGCAGGATCACACATTATTGCTTCACAACAGCTGCATCAACGGCGTGAAGTTACAAATATTAATTACATGTTATATAGCGTCAACACGCAAAATAATATTTACTTTAAAATGACTTAAGAGCCGCCTGTGATTCACAAGTCATCTTAGCGGGTTAAGATCATTGGTTAACAGCTTGAGAACCACTATCTCTCTATTCCTACTTTCAAAACAATCCTCGGAGTCATTTGGAATATTAAGAGCCATGCCCAAAACTCTATAACTCAACAAATAATCCGCCCTACTAAAGCAAGCCACAAAGTATATCAGAGCACTACAGAGTCACCCCGAAACTCTCTGCAGTATTCTGTACTTAAAAGACAAGTTATTCTAACACTAGCTAATATTATCTAGAAATTCTCTTCTTAACTTTTATACTTACTTACTTAGTCGTTCCCCTTCTACCGTGAGGTGTAGAGGTTTGGAAGAGAAAGCGCCAGACTATCCTATTGGATGTCTTCCTCCTGGCCTGGTTCCATTCTAGTCCTCGGTCCTTCAAAGATTGTCTAATGTTGTTCTCCCAGCGGACTCTGGGTCGTCCTGGGGGTCTGGATCCCTGGCTCTTTGTTTCCCATGCTTGTCGTGGTAGCCGATCTTCTCCCATTCTGCAGACATGGCCAAACCATCTTAGTTGGGACTGTTCTACTTGGGTCTGCAAGGGGTGGGATTTTAGGCCTTGACGTATCGTCTGGTTGCGGACCATGTCTCTTCTTGTTACTTTAACCACCTTCATTAGATACCTCATTTCTGAGGTTTGGATCTGGCTTTTATGGGTTGTAGTCATTGCCCATGACTCGCATCCATATGTCAAGACTGGGACATAGGTGGAGCGGTATACAGCCATCTTCGTTTTCTCACCAACCTCTCTCTTGCTGAGGAATCCTCGATTTATGGCCTGAAAAAGTCTCCCAGCTGCTGCTTTTCGAATGGCCAACTATTCTTTGGTGCCTCCCTTTCGGTCTATAATAGCTCCGAGATATTTAAAGTGCTCAACCTGCTCCAGGACCTGTTCTCCCAGCTTAATCTGATGTCTTCTTTCTTCTCGTGATATCACCATGGATTTTGTTTTAGAGCTACTTATGACCATCCCTCTCTTCTCCAGCTCTTCCTTCCAGACTTGAAGGTTGGATTGGAGATGTGCCTCTGATTTAGCAATCAGGGCAACATCATCAGCAAATGCCAGCTCTGAAATACATACCTGTCTCATCTTCCAGTACCCCACTGAATACTTTCTTCGTCTCTCCTTACATGACTTGATAACATCGTCCATGAGGAGTATGAAAAGATAAAGTCAGGATATCACCTTGTCTTACACCAGTGGTGGTCCTGAACTCTTCTGACGTATGGTTTGCCGTCCTCACATAATTTCTGCAAGACTTGTAGAAGCTCTGTATAGCATGAATCAGAGGTGCTGGAATATTCTTCCTTGCCAAACAGTCCCAAAGTTTGCTCCAGGGGACCCTGTCAAACGCCTTTTCCAGATCTATGAAACAAAGATGGATCTCACTCTTATACTCAAGGGCCTTTTTACTCAGCTGTATGAGTGTGAAGATTAGGTCTTGAGTACTTCGGTTTGCTCGGAATCCGCACTGGACCTCATCCAGTTGTGGCTCAGCTAGGAGTCGGAGTCTCTGCTCTAGGATTCTAGAGTAGATTTTACCAAGGACACCGAGAAGGGATATGCCTCTATGGTTTCCACATTGTCGATTGTCACACTTTTTGAAAATTGGTGTTATGATGGCAATCTCCCAGTCCTTTGGTATGGTCTTGTTGCACCACGCTGCCTGTAGGACCCTTAAGAGTAATAGGTCGCCTGATGCTCCCATGTACTTAACCATTTCTGGTGTTATACCATCATGCCCTGCTGCTTTGCCCATCTTGATTTTCTCCAGTGCTGCCTTCAATTCTTCCATCTTTATGTCATCTTCATCACCATTTGTTTCCTCTTCTGTGCTAGTGGTTATCATTTCTGATGCTTGACCTTGCTCACCATCAAGGAGTTCTGAGAAATATTCTTTCCATCTTTCCATTACTTCCTTCGGGGCAGTAAGCAATTTGCCTTGCTTGTCCTTTATAAATTTGAGAGGGCATTGTTTTTCCTTCCTCATGTTCTTTCGGGTCTTATAGAACAATTTCTGGTTTTCTTGTGCATCTTTTTCTAGCTTTTCTTCCCAGGACTTCTGTTTTGCTGCTAGCACCTTGTTCTTTGCTTCTGTTCTGAGTATCACATATTCTCTATATTTCTCTATATTTCTCTATTTGTCCTGCTGTGTTTTTAGCTCCTAAGTATTGTTTCCATGCCATTTTCTTCTCTCTTATTTTCTCTTTGACTTCCTGTATCCACCAAGATGTCCTCTTTCTCTTGTTCCCAAGTCTGACTTCACCACATGCTTCTGCAGCAGCGGTCTTTATGATGTCCTTGAATTTAAGCCATAGGGTTTCCAAGTCATCAGGTTGTTCTTCTGTGTTGCTCACCGCTGTAGCAATAAGCCCCTGATATCTGGTCTTAATTACTGGCTCTCTCAGCTTGTAGGTCTTAATGCTCATTTCTTCCGTTCGTTTACTTGGTTTCTTGCATGATGCTGGGCAGTTCCTAGGCTGAGCAACTCTTTCAGTTGTTCTTTTGATTGTAAGCAGGTAGTGATCACTTCCAATCTCTGGCCCCCTCCAGACTCTAGCATCCCGGACATATTTGAATGAGTTCCTTCTAACAAAGGCATAGTCGATCACTGACTTCTCATTCTTTGTTGGTTCACACCTAGTGTTTGCATGTATGCGCTTATGGGGGAACGTTGTGTTGGTAATGATCAGATTCTGCTCACTGCAGAATCTAAGGAGTCGCTTTCCATTGTCATTGAGAGTATCTTCTCTATATCTTCCGATAACTCCACCCTATCTAGCATGGTCATTTCCAACTCTGGCATTGAAATCTCCGAGCATGATAATTTCATCTAGGCAGTCATCCACTGTCCTTTGAAGCAGCTCAAAGAATTCCTCCTTGACCTCTGCTCTCTCATCCTTATTTGGCCCATACACTATGACCAGGTTGACTACGGTTTCTCCTTCTTTTAGTTTTACAACCATAATGCGCTCCGAGACAAAGTTCCATCCCTTGATACTATCTTTCTGGTTTTTGGCCACAATGCAACCCACGCCACTTTAGCTCTTTCAGATGTTGGTACATGTGGTGAAGTGGGATGTTATAAATATTTATAGGGGACTTAGTGTACTGACTGAGATCAGCTGTGAAGGTATCTATATCTATTAAGAGTAGTGTATTATAGATAACCTTACTTGCTACCACATATCTATATATCTCAGTCAGAATTATTCTGGAACAGTGTGATGACTACGTTATGTGTCTAGGGTATGTGTATGATGAAGTGTAAGTCACAACAACAGACAGATAAACAATTTAATTTAATCCACTACTCTTGACAACACTGTGACACTCACATACATATAACACTTTATGAGAATATCTTAAGGAGTCACTGATCAACTTTTCAAATAACAATATGTATTCATTGTTGTCATAAAGGTATATGTGTCCTGATTCAAATACAAAGGAACCAGGAATCACAATCAATTTTAATTACAAGTATATGTACAGACTTTATCAATATGAATATTGTAGTGACATATATTATTAAAAATATCCTATGTGTGTCAGTTGTGTAGTAGTAATATGAGGTAATACTGGTTTTGTTTTGTTCAAGCTCTGTTGGTATTTGTCATCATGACTTCAATAGTTTGTCTTTTGGGACTAGTATTGGAGATGTTCTCAGTTCCTGATATTAAGACAATTAAATTCCCCTCTGAATGTTATTTTTACAAAGTCATTTCAAGATGAGGGGACATAATGTTGAGCTCAGCTGGCCAAATCAGCTTATCTTGCGTGATGGCGGCAGGAAAGGACTCCTCTGCTCGAATTCTCCCCTGGGCTCTGGAGACACCTCACTGATAGCTAAAAAGACCAAGGAGTATGCTGTCCGACTCTGGATTCAGCAAAGCTCTGACCAGGTGCTGCTCAGTACCATCAAGACCACGGTCCCTGTAAACAAGAAGGATGTACCTTCTACTTCATAACTAACTTATACTCTCTTTTTACACTGATCACAATAGGCTGGAGCATTATAGGCTTTACATCATGGTTGCTACTGAACTACACATATATACAGGCATAAATTAACAATTCACATTCAATTTTCATTAAAAGATACTGAATGTTTCAAGCTTACCACAATTTCATGGAAATAAACACAGATACGTTGATTAGCAATGAATTCTGGCACAATTACTGGCACAAATTCCCATCTGCTTATGTTCCAGGCTTTTATTTAGCAAAATATGAGCTGGCTTCAACGCACTGATGCTTTATCAAGCTTATTTAAACAAGTGGTTTCGAACTAACGCTCCTAAGTGATTATATCAGCGAGTCTGGCCAATCGAGCCACGTTTCGACAAGTGTTTGAAAAATGTTACCTTCCTACGTCTCCCTAACAACCAAGATAGTATTTATAGCCCGACCAATCGTGGTTAGTCTTTCATTTGTTGCGCTCCAATCAATTTGGAGTTTACATGGTAGGCTATTTCTGTAACGTAAGGTTTTTTTCAAACACGTTATAAAAAAAATTTTATGAGCAGAAATGATTCCATGTTGTCAGGCATCCCCACTATTTTATTTTGGTTATAATTTATTAATTCCTGGACTATTTGCGTAACGTTTTACATATTCTTTGTCAGCAAGCCCTAAGGAACCCAAATATCCAAATTTAAAAGAGCTACGTGGCTGCGTTCAAAATATGCAATTTCTTCTACCTCCTGTTTCGAAGATGTGCTGTCTGGGTACTGTAATGTTTTCAAACGTAAACCCATCTATTGTTATCTTTCCTAATAAGCGTTTTTTTATGATTTTAAAACCTAACTCTGGGAAGGGTAGTGAATTTATCACTGTCCGTCCGAAAAAGTTAGTGCTTGTAGCCTAACACGCGTGATAGTAGTAATTGTGTATCGCGCGACGCGGGTTGGGGGTGGCATTAATAGCGAGACGCGTGTTTAATTTTGCATGCGTTCGGCTTTATTCGCCCCTCTCTCTTTCTATTTGAGTCCATCTGTTCGTTCGTTTTGGTAACGCAGTATAATTAATGTTAGGATTAATTTAGGTCATTACGCAGTCTGCCTCTCAATGTTTTTCCAAGAAATACAGCATACGTTTCATTGAAGAAAGCGGGTATAATACAGTAAGCTTTTACTATCAACGTGAAAGCGTTACAATTTGCAGACGAAGCAGAAAACAAGGGGGATTTCGAGTACCTTCTTTGTGACAGCACTGTTATTTTACCATTGCTCTTTTCTTTATTAATTTTATTTGTTAGGCTTCATATTTACCTAATAATTTATATATGTGGATTAGAATATTCCACGACACCTCCCCTCTTAAAACAGACATTATATGTCAGTCCTTTATTCTATATACACATAGA
This sequence comes from Oreohelix idahoensis, assembly GCA_024509875.1. Lineage (NCBI taxonomy): Eukaryota > Metazoa > Mollusca > Gastropoda > Stylommatophora > Oreohelicidae > Oreohelix > Oreohelix idahoensis. The sequence continues at coordinate 254,135 of JAMPIV010009670.1, forward strand.
GAAATTTATTATTAGTTCTGGGGTTTACGGTGATTCTCATCACACGGATGGCGGCTTAAAAAATCCGCTCCCAAATTTGTTTTTCCAGATATATACTCAATGCTAAAATTATAGGAAGCCAAAAGTAAAGACCATCGGAGTAACCTGGAGTTCTCATGCCTAGCCTGTGCTAGAAACGATAAAGGTTTGAGGTCTGTTTGCAACTTAAATGCCTTCCCATATAGATAAATATTGAATTTCTTTATCGCCCATATTACTGCAAGACATTCTTTTTCGCTAGTTGAGTAGTTGATTTCAGCTTTATTCAACTTTCTGCTAGCATATGCCACTGGGCTTAATTCCCCATCCAATGCATCTGATTTCTGTAGTAGAGTTGCACCTAACCCAATATTACTTGCATCCGTCCTTACTATGAATTCTTGACTTAAGTCAGGTAATTTCAAAATGGGTTTACTTGTGAGCTTTTCCTTCAATTCTTGGTAAGTCATTTCACATTGTGGTGTCCATGTAATGCGATCTGGATGTCCTTTACGTGTCAATTCAGTTAACGGTGCACATATGGAATTAAAGTTTTTGATATACTTCTGGTAGAAACCACATAATGAGACAAAGGATCTCACGTCCTTCTTGGTTTGTGGTCTCGGGGCTTTCTGTAGTTTCTCTAAATTCTTTGGGTCAGGGGTCATGTTTCCCTGATAAACTGTGTGTCCCAAAAATTCCAATTCTTTACATCCAACGCAACATTTGGTTGGTCGGGCTGTTAAATTTGCCTCCCTAAGTCGATCAAACAGCATGTTCAGAGAGTCAATGTGTTCCTCAAATGTTTCTGTTGCTATCAGGATATCATCCATGAAATTTGTTATACAGGGATTATTCAGAGGATCCAATAATTTTCTCATCATTCTAGAGAAGACACTAGGCGCATTCTTCAATCCAAATGGCAATCTATTAAACTCATAGTGTCCTTCTGAGGTACTAAAAGCTAGGTATGGTCTAACCTCAGGCTTTACTGGAATCTGATAATATCCTTTACTCAGATCCACTTTTGAGAAATATTTAGCTTTATTTAGCCTGGCAAACAGCTGATTTGTATCCGGCAATGGATCCACCTGTCCTTCTGTAATAGCATTCAGTCTCCTGTAATCTATACAGAGTCTATGTTCTCCAGAGGGCTTCCTTAAGAGTACAACACCGGAACTATACGAAGATTCACTGTGTGAAATAATTCCTTCCTTCAATAGATAGTCTATCTCTTCCTTCAAAGCTTTCTCCTTAGCAAACGGAATCGAATATGGTTTCATACAGACAGGTGTGGAGTCTATTAGTTTCATACCATATTCCAATAGGTTTGTATGCCCTGGTCGGTCTGTTAACACCTCTGCATGATTATTTAGAACCTGTTGCACTCTCTCTTTCTGAGTTTTCGTTAAATGTGTACTGATTTTCACCTGTGCTGCTGTCTCACAGGGGTGTAATGGATATTCAAATGATGAAAGTGGTTCCTTTTTCATCTCCATGGCGATGGACAAGGTCAACAAGTGTGTCTATTCCTGATGTTCTCTTTCCAAATATTTCTTCAGGAGATTCACATGATAGATTTTTTCTTTCCCCTTCTTATCTATCTTATAATTTGTTCTAGACACCTTCTCTAAAACTGTATATGGACCCTGCCATCCAATTTGTAACTTATTCTGACTCCCGGGCAAAAGAAGCAGTACTTTCTCTCCCACAGCCAAATTTCTGTCTTTCGCCTTCCTGTTATAATAGGCAGCATGTTTCTTCCTGGCTTGTTTCAAATTTTCATTGGCAAGTTTCCAGCCAGTTTTTAACCGAGTGGTCAGCTCATTCACATATTGGTATGAAGATGTAATGTTTTCCTCTGCCTTTTCATCAGTCCACGTTCTTAACATAGCTACATATGGACCTTTAATTGTGTGGACCTATTTGTCCATGCACCGGTATGGTCTCTTCCACTCGAAGCTTTATAGTGATGATTTTTTCCTCCCAGAATTATCATTCACAAAACGACCGCTACCAATTTTTCTTTTGGGGCTTTCTCCCCACTTAAAATTCTTGATGAGAGATTTCCTCTCTACATCCTCTTCCTCCAGTTTGTTTAAGTCCGATTGAGGGATTGTCGGCTTATCCTGGGGTAAGACATCCTTTTGCACTCTCCGCATAGTGGCCATTGTAAAACAGTTAAGTGAAGCTTGTCCGTGAAAAGGGGCTTCCCATTCCATTTGGTCCACTTTATCAAATCTATTTTTCTTTTTATTATCAGGCCTAATTTTGCCCCGTGGCGTGTCCAGGTCCTGATCAATGTTCCCACTTGTGGGTGTTCCCTCATGTGCTATGCTACACCTTTCTACAAAATTTTCAATGTCCCATCTTGCCTTGGGCCAATAATAATTGTGAGCCACCTTTTGAATGATGGTACCTATCTTCTCATGGTCCCCATCTGGTTTCACATGTAGGCTCCTTATTAAGTCTGCCCTATATCTTTTAGGAAGTACCAGTTGTCCCTGACCTTTGGATCTAGCTCCAGTCTTCCTATACATCAACTTGTTTTTTCATGTAAAAATCTCCCTTGCCTGGAGTTGTATGACAAGTTGACAATTTTCTGAAACAAGGCTTGAGTGTTTTATCCCCAGCCTGTGCCTTCCTCATCTCTTCTGGAGTGGTATCTAACATAATATCCTCCTCCTGTCTTGAGGTCGACCTGACCTGAAGGGTTGCCATATACACAGGTTTCCTTCTGCAACGGTCAGTGTCATGATTGTCCATCTGACAATTCTTACACCACCTTTTTCCTTGGTTGAAAGATTTTCTTTCATCATATTTCCTTTCATCGAATTGTGGGAATTTATTTTTATTTTCATACCGTGGCCTATCAGACTGGTGCTTACCTTTGTGTTGATCCCTAGGATCAAATTTATTAAAGTTCTGTGGTGCCCTAAAGTTATCCACTTGTTTCTTTTTATTACATGTTACCTCTGCTTGAGCTGCTTGATACCTTTCAGCAACATTTAGCAACTCACCCAGCCTCTCTGCACCTTGTTCCATGAGAAACTTTCTCAGGTCTGGAGCCATGGACTCTCTTAATTGCTCTATAAGGACCATTTCCTTAAGATCTTGGGTTTTCCCCAGAGAAGTCCATTTCTCCAAGTATGTCTCTATTCGTGCAGAGAACTGGTGATAGGTTTCACCTGACAGTAGTTTAGCATTCCTAAATTTTTTCCTATAAAATTCAGCATTCTTTTCATATCTTAACAAAAGAGCCTGCTTTAGCATGTCATAATTTTCCTGATCACCTCTGCTCATTTTTTGCAAAAACTTCATAAGCTGCCCCACGAAGTCCCTGAGATAACTTTAAGCTCCACCTTTCTCTCTCTAACCCATACGTGGTAGCTAATAGTTCATACCTATTTAGGTAGCTCTCTATATCATCGTCTTTCTCAACAAAATGATCTAAATGAAAATTCATAGCTGAGGTTGAGGCTCCTTGGCTAGCAGTGGCATCAGAGGCAAAGGGACTGGCACCATTTTCAGGAGCATGGCCTTGAAACTCAAATTCCCTGAGTCGTAACTCATGTTCCCTTTGTAATCTCTTATCTTCTGCTTCCCTTTCTGCATCTAATCTCTTGTCTTCCCTTTCGGCAGTCAATCTTCTTTCTTCTGCTTCCAATTTCTTAGCCTCAGCCTCAATCTGCAACCTCTTAGTCTCAGCCTCAGCTTGCAACCTCTTAGTCTCAACCTCTAACTTTCTTTCGGCCTCTTTTTCTAATCTTCTTTCTTCGCGTTCAATAAATTTGTCACATTCCGTAGTGACATAGGCAACCATAACTTGCCCATCTAATCCTAACTCTTTTGCAGTCTGTACAGCAGCAGATCGAAACTTGGCCAGGTCCGCCATTGTCTATCAGGTAAATTTCTACAATGTCTAACCAACAGTTTAATCTCTAAATATATCTAATGGACAACACAGGCACCGTGAGCTCAACCTTATTTAATTCCACCCAAGGATACCTTTTAATTCTTATATTCCCTGAAGTAAATTACCCCCAATATTTTTAATAGGGAAAGATTCAAAATCCCAAGAGCGAGACCCCCAATATATGTGGTGAAGTGGGATGTTATAAATATTTATAGGGGACTTAGTGTACTGACTGAGATCAGCTGTGAAGGTATCTATATCTAATAAGAGTAGTGTATTATAGATAACCTTACTTGCTGCCACATATCTATATATCTCAGTCAGAATTATTCTGGAATAGTGTGATGACTACGTTATGTGTCTAGGGTATGTGTATGATGAAGTGTAAGTCACAACAACAGACAGATAAACAATTTAATTTAATCCACTACTCTTGACAACACTGTGACACTCACATACATATAACACTTTATGAGAATATCTTAAGGAGTCACTGATAACTTTTCAAATAACAATATGTATTCATTGTTGTCATAAAGGTATATGTGTCCTGATTCAAATACAAAGGAACCAGGAATCACAATCAATTTTAATTACAAGTATATGTACAGACTTATCAATATGAATATTGTAGTGACATATATTATTAAAAATATCCTATGTGTGTCAGTTGTGTAGTAGTAATATGAGGTAATACTGGTTTTGTTTTGTTCAAGCTCTGTTGGTATTTGTCATCATGACTTCAATAGTTTGTCTTTTGGGACTAGTATTGGAGATGTTCTCAGTTCCTGATATTAAGACAATTAAATTCCCCTCTGAATGTTATTTTTACAAAGTCATTTCAAGATGAGGGGACATAATGTTGAGCTCAGCTGGCCAAATCAGCTTATCTTGCGTGATGGCGGCAGGAAAGGACTCCTCTGCTCGAATTCTCCCCTGGGCTCTGGAGACACCTCACTGATAGCTAAAAAGACCAAGGAGTATGCTGTCCGACTCTGGATTCAGCAAAGCTCTGACCAGGTGCTGCTCAGTACCATCAAGACCACGGTCCCTGTAAACAAGAAGGATGTACCTTCTACTTCATAACTAACTTATACTCTCTTTTTACACTGATCACAATACATCACAAACATTGAGTTCAGAGCGTTAGGCCAACTGTCAGCTTCATCTGAAATACTTTATACCAGTATTTACCTCCTTAATGGTTACCACGCCTCTGCACTTCCAGCATTATTTCTGTCTAATCAATAATCTAGGTGTCAGTGTACTGTTTGGCCATTCCATGCAGTTTTACTTTCCTCCGACACCTTCTGTTCAGGCTGGAGCATTATAGGCTTTACATCATGGTTGCTACTGAACTACACATATATACAGGCATAAATTAACAATTCACATTCAATTTTCATTAAAAGATACTGAATGGTTCAAGCTTACCACAATTCATAGAATAAACACAGATACGTTGATTAGCAATGAATTCTGGCACATTTACTGGCACAAATTCCCATCTGCTTATGTTCCAGGCTTTTATTTAGCAAAATATGAGCTGGCTTCAACGCACTGTTGCTTTATCAAGCTTATTTAAACAAGTAGTTTCGAACTAACGCTCCTAAGTGATTATATCAGCGAGTCTGGCCAATCGAGCCACGTTTCGACAAGTGTTTGAAAAAATGTTACCTTCCTACGTCTCCCTAACAACCAAGATAGTATTTATAGCCCGACCAATCGTGGTTAGTCTTTCATTTGTTGCGCTCCAATCAATTTGGAGTTTACATGGTAGGCTATTTCTGTAACGTAAGGTTTTTTCAAACACGTTATAAAAAAATTTTATGAGCAGAAATGATTCCATGTTGTCAGGCATCCCCACTATTTTATTTTGGTTATAATTTATTAATTCCTGGACTATTTGCGTAACGTTTTACATATTCTTTGTCAGCAAGCCCTAAGGAACCCAAATATCCAAATTTAAAAGAGCTACGTGGCTGCGTTCAAAAAATATGCAATTTCTTCTACCTCCTGTTTCGAAGATGTGCTGTCTGGGTACTGTAATGTTTTCAAACGTAAACCCATCTATTGTTATCTTTCCTAATAAGCGTTTTTTATGATTTTAAAACCTAACTCTGGGAAGGGTAGTGAATTTATCACTGTCCGTCCGAAAAAGTTAGTGCTTGTAGCCTAACACGCGTGATAGTAGTAATTGTGTATCGCGCGACGCGGGTTGGGGGTGGCATTAATAGCGAGACGCGTGTTTAATTTTGCATGCGTTCGGCTTTATTCGCCCCTCTCTCTTTCTATTTGAGTCCATCTGTTCGTTCGTTTTGGTAACGCAGTATAATTAATGTTAGGATTAATTTAGGTCATTACGCAGTCTGCCTCTCAATGTTTTTCCAAGAAATACAGCACACGTTTCATTGAAGAAAGCGGGTATAATACAGTAAGCTTTTACTATCAACGTGAAAGCGTTACAATTTGCAGACGAAGCAGAAAACAAGGGGGATTTCGAGTACCTTCTTTGTGACAGCACTGTTATTTTACCATTGCTCTTTTCTTTATTAATTTTATTTGTTAGGCTTCATATTTACCTAATAATTTATATATGTGGATTAGAATATTCCACGACAGTACACCACTGTATAGCAGCGTGTTGCCATCAAGATCCATGACTCCTTGTCCCTTTTTATTTGTTTCCGTAATAGCCAGGATTTCTAGTTTTGCTTTCCCCATTTCTTCCACCAGCTCCTCTTCTTTCCCATTTATACTTCTTGTGTTCCAAGTTCCATAAGTCGTAGTCCGTTCCAGTTCGTCGCCTTTAGATTCAGTCCGGTTTTCTCTCTTATATTATTCGTCTTAACTTTTATAATAATTATTATTAGATATTCTCTTTATAAAAAAAACTCTATAAAAATCTACACTTCTTTCCTACAATATCATTTCAAAAGCCAAGCACTGGCTAATCCAGCGCACTACCTATAACAAACTTCCAACAGTTTTAGTTCTCTTCTCTACAAATCTCTAGCTCTCTAAATATAAATTTCCATAAAATCTAATCTAGCTGAGCTCTAATCTCTCGCTATCTGTTTGAATCCTCTGTTGACCATGCTAACAACAATATTTGTACCCCCTCATTTTGCACCCGGCACCGCTAATTTGGCATCCGGCATCTCTCATTTTGCACCCGGCACCCCTCGCTTTGCACCCGGCACCTCTCATTTTGCATCCGGTACCTGTTTTTATCTGCTGTTCCATGGGAAAGTGTCAGGATTTCATGTTTCTGTCATCACCGCTGACAGAACAAAATGCTGACTTCAGCTTGTTTTGTGGGAAAGTGTCAGGAGTCCCTGATTTCTGTAAACCTGACAATAATGTAAAATGCAGATTTCAGCACGTATTTTTGTCGTTCTTACGTCCTTATTGAACGACTCTATTGCACCAGCGCAGGTGTTCTCATGGACACACGTCCAGCTGTTTATAGTTACAACAAAATTCATTTTCCTAACTCTAATTAACGTCAATCAACACTGCATTCCTTTCTCTCATTAAATTTGTATTAGTCCTAAAACGAGCTTGAGAAAGGCGTGAAAACCTTTCTATAACATTTCCCATCCATTTGAAACATGACGTGTCACAGCGATCTGCACTGCATGCCTTTGTTTAAAGTAAAACGTAATTGTTGCGAATAATTGTCGTTCTAACGTCTTAATTATGCAACACAAATGCACTCCTACAAATAATTATCATAAACAAAAATTACAATCTTGTTGCGTGATAAATTCTCGCAACATCATTTTTTTACAATATCTATTTTATAACGCAAGGGCAACAACTGCTTGAAATTTATAGTTACTTTTCTCGGTAAGCATTTGTCTTCTCGCGTTGGTTGAATGCAGTTGAGTTTTTGAGCTGTGGTCATTTTGCGCTGGACTGCGCATGACTTGTCTTGTGTTTTTTGGTCGATCGGTTTCCGCCCACCACTAGTGGAGTGAGCGATTTGGAATGGCGAAAGAGATGCCTCGTTGAAGAGGGGATCTCCGCTATTTTTTGTTCTGTCAGGGATGTGTAGTCCTCTTAATGGATATTTCGTTTATTCGAGATAATACCTCTAGTGTTTTCCACATGTCGGGAGGCGTGATATTTCTGTGTATTTCATGAAAGCAAGGTAAATTAACATTTTCATTAACTCTATCGATTTTTGGTCGTGAACGATTTCTGGCTCATAGCCTGTCTTCGAAAGTCGTCGTCACGAGATGTTTTCCTAGCTCACATGTCGCTGTATTGTGCTGCATCGGTTGATGCAGGTCCCAAGGACTATTACTTGCTACTTGATTACCTGAACTAGGTTTGAAAAACCTTTGTTATCTAGAGGATATTTTTGAGGACATTATTTATACTTCGGCAGACGTGTCTGTCTTGCTGAAGTCAGATTAAGGAGAGTGAACTGATCTCATACATCTGGTTATCTCCTGGCTGTTATAGAAAAGGATGGAGTTTTTCACCTGACTACATTTACAGCACTATGAAATATAACATGCATCTGACTCATCATTGTAATGCTGTCTACCGTCTATTGCTGTATTGAATGTTGCTGTGATAATGACTGTTTGATGTGTCTACATATTCGCGTAACCATTTTGTCACTGTGGCGTCCACAATAAATAATGAAGAAAAACGTCAACGGCTGTTACAAGAATCATTGACTTTATACGTCGTGAGTTTACTGACGTCCTATGTGGATTGCCCTGTTATTTTTGTATGAACATTGTTTTGACTGAACACATCTGCACACTACACAAAACCAGACATGCGGATACCATCCATCATCATATGGCATCACGCATCATTTGGTGGCCATAGCTGGTTTGATTCTGGTACCAGCAAACACGGGGTCCCTTACCCACTTCATTTTCAACAAGAATTCATCAGCATCCTTCAAGAAATTAACATTCTTCAATACAGTCAACATCTTCAAAATTTTCAAAGTACTCGGCGTTGCCCGGTAAAAGTCAAAATTTCAATTTTTTGACGGAAACAAGAATTTGACAGTACCCGGCGTTGTTACATGTTGCCGGATAACTCGGACTGCTGTTATCTTTTACGCAAGTCAAGCAAGTTGCTGCTGTCAAGGTTCCAGTGCTGTCGTTTTTGTGAAGGTCAAGTGCCGGTTGAAACGGGTTGTTTTCTGAAGAAGGCCAAGTACCGATTTCCATCAACTTACTTTTGGATTAGAAGGTCAAGTGCCGAAACAACTCAACACACAGTATGTCAGAAGCTCAAGTACCATCGTGTTAGCAGTGGAAGCAGTTCAGATGTGCCATCATCGTTGGAGCTTCGCTCTTTAGGACGTTGATTGACATCCGTTTTTCTGCTGTTCGACGATTGGAAGCCTATAAGTTAAGTGGCCTGTTTGTATGTAAACTGTGCCCTTATACTTCTGCTGAGTCTTCTGTGTATCATCTCATTCTATATGTTATATGTCTATATGTTATTTGTATATTTATATGTTTATATTTCAGCGGGTTCTCGGTTGGGTGGTGTCTCCGTTAGATTATGCCACGTCATAGAGGTCGTCTATTGTGAGCGTTTTCTGTAGGGTTTGCAAATTTCCGATACTGGAATTTGCTAAGCGACTTCTGTTGCTATTTATGTTAGCTGTGATGACATGTTTTAATATTGTTTTCGTTATTATTTCGCATTCTTTAGTTTTGTTTTGATTTGTTTGTATTTGTTAGCCTACTCTTGTCTATAATTTAGTTTCATACAACATTTTTGTTTATACACTGTGGTGTCATGTATTTTGTTTAATTCTATCGTAGATATCGTCACATTTTTTGTGATATTTCATTAATTTCTGCTTTATTTTTAGTTGATTTCTGCGAACGTTTTTGTATTGTTGCTGATCTTTGTTATTGTTTACATTGTTATTGTTTACATTGTTTGCATTGTTTACATTTTCAATGTTTACATTCTGCATGTGTTTACATAGTCATTGTTTACAGTTATAGTAATTAGTTAATGGGCTATGCTAATGCACTGTTACTACTACACTGATGATAAATGAATGATGAATAGTGTTGTGCACTATTGAATGAGAAGTGCACTTATGATCAAGAATTGATTGGTGATATTTCATATACAAGTTCTTTGATTGGAGACTTGTTTCCCACAGAGACTGGGATAATACAAGGTGATGTGAATATACAAGTGCTTAATTAAGACTTGTTACACTTAGGTTTGAAATAAATTAGTTAATTATTTCAGGTTTTGGACTCATATGTTAGACAACATGTCTACATTTGAGCACTTTATTGAGCAGGGTAAATTGCTTGGGAAGACTGGTGATAAGTTAGAAGAATTTGCAACTGCTCGATATGATAAAGCAATGGAAGCTGAACAAAAGAAACTGCATATGGAAGCTGAACAAAAGAAACTGCAGATGCAGGTGGATGAAAAAAGATTCCAAATGGAAATGGAAAAACAAAAAAGGGAATCAGAAGCTGAGGAAAGAAAACTCCAGCTAGAGGCTGAAAATAAAAGACTTGAAAAAGAGGCTGAAAATAAAAGACTTGAAAAAAGAGGCTGAGAATAAAAGACTTGAAAAAGAGGCTGAAAATAAAAGACTTGAAAAAGAGGCTGAGAATAAAAGACTTGAAAAAGAGGCTGAAAATAAAAGACTTGAAAAAGAAGCTGAAAGACTTCAAATAGAGGCTCAGGCTGAGGAGAGAAGATTACAGAGAGAATCTGATGAGAGGAAAGAGAAAGCAAAAATGGAACATGAAGAAAAGGTCTTAGCTTTAGAGTTGGAAAAATTGAAATTGATGAACATGAGTAATGGTAATGATTCAAACAAGGGTTCATCTTCTGGTAAGGCTAATAATGATACTTTTAAGATTAAGTTGCCAACTTTTAGTCCTTCCAGTGATGACATAATGTTCTATCTGGACAGATTTGAACAAGCATGTACAGCTCATAACATAGACAAAGCAAAATATGTTTATCAGTTATCAGGGATACTGACAGGTAAAGCTCTAAGTATATTAAATATGGTGGATGAACCTGACAAGAACAATTATGAGGTTGTCAGGGCCGCTCTGTTAAAGAAATATCAGCTTAACGAAGACGGCTATCGTCTACAATTTAAAAACATGTTACCTGAAAATGGAGTTGAATTCTCCGAGTTTATTGCAAGAATACGCATTACTTTCTCACGATGGGTTGAACTATCTAAGACGGAAAAAACTTATGAAGGACTTATGGACTTAATACTTAGAGACAAAGTCATGTCGTCTGTCAATGAGTCTTTCCTTGCTTTCCTTCATGAACGTAAACCTAAAACAATAAAAGAAATGGAAGATTTCTGTTGCCAATACGTAACTGCACACCCACACATAACCATGGGTAACTCTAAGGTGAAAGAAGGTTTACCAGTTGCTTCGGCAGCTCCGTATGGCCAAAACTTTGCTCGTAGATTCCAACAAAATTTTGATAGAAAGAGCAGCGGTAATTTCTGTCAAAATCATGGAAACCAATTTCATGGTGATTCTTCTTCGAAGAATTGGAGACAACCTGATAGTGGTCGTTACTATCACCCTAATAATTATAGGCATTTCAAAAGAGGATATGGTAATAGAGGTTATTCCTGCCGAAGACCTCAGAACCAAACAAATAGATGTTCGCATCAATGTGAACATGATAGTAATCGTGGAAACTGGAATTCGAACCAGGATAACAATTACAATAGAGACAATAATAACTGCAGAGATAATAATAACTCTGATAACTTCAGAGGTAATAATAGTCGGGGTAGATCTCAACACAAAAAAAAGAGATATCAGCAGGCTAATGCTGTACAACAGGAAACTGAGGGAGCCTGTAATCATGTTGTTGATAATAAAAACTTTGGCGCTGTCACTGGTTCTGCTTTTGACTTTGAGAGAGCAAACAAATGCCCCCAATGCAGTACTTTATTCGAACCGGGTACCATAACTACTTTGAGTTGTGGTCACCCACTTCCCGCTCTTCCTGCTGCTGTTGCGCATGACGGGAGGGGTTCTTTAATTCTACATAAGGGTCTTGTTAATGATACTCCGGTCTCACTACTTTTCGATTCCGGATGCACCACTATTGGTGTTAGACAATCGCTTGTAGATCCATCTTGTGCTACAGGAAGGGTTATTAAATGTGTCACATTTGGCGGCACTCTAGAAAAATATCCTACTGCTGTAATTCGCATTGCCACTCCTTTCTTTACTGGAGATGTGCATGCTTGTCTCTTACCTAATCCTATTGCGGACCTTATTATTGGTCGTATTCACGGAGTTAGGGAGTGTACCCCACAGCAGATTGCTGCTTGGGAAGATAATAACATGCAAGCTACAAATGCAGTAGTTACAAGAGCACAAGCTCTACAAACACCCGAAACATCACTGAATAGTGATAATGAAGTTGATAGCCAAGATAGTCACTTAGTAATCACTCGTGACTCTTTCATAAAATTGCAAGAAGAAGATCCTTCTTTAAAAAAATTCTTCGTTCTTGCGAAGAAAGGTGATCCGAATCAGGATACAAATAGAAAATCTTGGATTGCAATGAGAAACGGCGTACTTGTACGTATGGTACAAGATTCGACTACGTCGGCACATTCGCAAATTCTTGTTCCCAAGAGCATGAGAGTGCAAATATTGCAACATGCTCATGACTCGCAATGTGCTGGACATATGGGTTTTGCCCGTACGAAGTCGAGAGTCCTTGCGGCTTTCTTTTGGCCTTTTGTCAATAAGGACATTCGTATTTACTGCCGATCATGCAAGGTATGTCAGGAGGTCAAATCTAGAGGACCACGACATGCTGCGCCTATCCAGGCTGCTGACATTCCTATTCGGCCGTTCCAGAAAATGGCCATAGATATTATTGGCCCTTTTAAGGTCAAGTCGGCCAGAGGACATCAGTTTATCCTTACATGTGTCGATATGTGCACACGTTGGCCAGAGGCTATTCCTCTTAAGAGCATATCTACTACAGATATCGCAGATGCTCTTTGGTTGATATTTTCTCGCTTGGGGTTCCCCAGAGAAATATTGTCAGACCATGGCACTCAACTCATATCTGACACTATGTCACAGGTAATGTCTACCTTACATATTGAACGATCTCTCAGTAGTATCTACCATCCTATGTCTAATGGGTTAGTTGAGCGTCTGAATAGAACGCTCAAGACTTTGCTTGGTAAGATAACTGAAGATCATCCTCAAGATTGGGACAGGGTTTTACCCGCGGCTCTCTTTGCCTATAGAGAAGTCCCTAATGAACACACAGGATTTTCTCCCTTCGAACTTGTCTTTGGCGCGCGTCCACGCGGCCCTATGTCTTTATTACACGATCTCATCACTGCCGATGATATTAGCGATGAAACTCAATCCTCATATGAGTATGTCATTGCTCTTAGACAAAAGATCATTGAGGCATGTAAGCTAGCAACTGCTTCATCAGAAATTGCTAAAGAGAAGGCAAGACAGTTTGCTAACAAGAATAGATGTCTACGACAACTTTGTCCAGGTGACAAAGCATTCGTCCTACTCCCCAGTAGGGAAAATAGACTTCTTATTGCATGGAAAGGTCCGTATGCAATAGTCTCTCGGATTTCCGATGTTGACTATGTGGTAGATATTAATGGAAAGCATAAAACTTTCCACATAAACATGCTTTCGGAATTTCACGAACGTCCGGACTATTTGCTGCCTATTTTCCAGGCAACGGATGATGCTCCTGCACCTCACGGTCATTATTCATCCCTGTCTGTCATTCAGGATGAGGAAGCTACCTTCTCTGATGTCAACCTTCCCCTTCCAGTGGTTCCATTACATTCTACGGAATCTTGGAAAAACGTTTCGGTTTCTCCTAATCTTTCTGGTGACGAACATCGACAAGTCTCGTCGATGTTACAAACATTTCAGGATGTTCTCACTGACATTCCTGGACACACAGATGTCATAGAACATGACATAATTCTTACCGACAATAATACAATTAGGGTTAGGCCGTATCCTATTCCTATACACTTTCAGTCGCAGGTGGAAAAGGAATTGGATGAAATGATTCAATTAAATATAATTGAACCATCGACTTCACCATATTCTTCTTCCATGGTTATTGTCCGGAAGAAGGATAAGAACATACGAATTTGTGTTGATTATCGCAAATTGAATCAGGTCACAAAGTTCGATGCTGAACCGATGCCTTTGTTAGAAGATCTACTGATTAGACTTTCTAATTCTAGATTCTTCACTAAACTTGACTTGTCTAAAGGTTATTGGCAAGTGCCTTTAGCAGAGCATGCCAAACCTCTTACTGCTTTTTCTACACCTAGGGGTCTATTTCAATGGAATGTTATGCCTTTTGGTCTCATGAACGCCCCTGCAACTTTCGTTCGCATGATGCGTCGAATTCTGTCACATCGTTCGGATGTCATCGCATACTTAGATGACATCTGTCTCTTCAGTGATACCTGGGAAGATCACTATTTAGGGTTGTATGACTTACTGTCCACTCTACGTGAGAATAATTTGACAGCAAAACCTTCTAAAGCTTTTGTTGGTTTTGGTGAAATCTCTTTCCTGGGTCATCGTGTTGGTCATGGTCTCTTGAAGACAGAAGACCACAATACTTCCAAAATACTGAACATCTCTGTTCCTAAAACGAAGAAACAAGTTAGGAGTCTCTTAGGTTTAATTCAATTTTATGGGAGATTTATTCCAAATTTATCTTCGATCATGGCACCTCTATCAACATTGTTGAAGAAAGGTTCGCCTAATCTGGTCCGTTGGTCTGAAGAATGCCAATCTTCACTAGACCAAATCAAGAATATATTTTCTTCTCCTCCCATCTTAAGATTACCTACTCTTGATAGGACTTTTGTTCTTCGGAGTGATGCTTCATCCACTGGGATTGGAGCAGCACTGATGCAAGAATATGCAAATACTCTGCATCCTGTTATGTACATTTCTAGAAAACTAAATGCGGCAGAGAGGAACTACTCGGTTTTAGACCGTGAGTTGTTAGCGATGGTTTGGTCAATTCTAAAGCTACAAAGATTCCTCCTGGGCGCACATTTCATTCTAGAGACTGATCAGAAAGCTCTTACAGCTATTCAGACTAAGAATTTCAAGAGTTCGAGATCCACTCGATATGCTATAGCTCTTCAACCTTTTCACTTCACGGTACGAGCTATCCGTGGTGCGGATAATGTGATGGCTGACATTTTGTCTAGATGCCCACATGACTCTAACTAATACTTCTGTCCTATATTTCCATATATTACAGAGTAATAACACACCTATATTTCTACAATAGATTAGCACATCTGTACTTACTTTATATGTACACACTATCGTGCTTTGTTGTCATCTTCTTCTGTTCGTTTTTTAAGATGATAGAGGAGGACTGAGTAGTTAATATAAGGGCCGTTAGTTTACTAAACAGCCACAATTATTAATAATGTATTGTACCTTATGAAGCATATTAGTTATTAATTAGCATTATATTGCTTGTACTTTCTCAGAATGTCATTGTTGAGCTGAGGACTTACCTTACTAGTATCAAGCATGACGAGTTCTAGATTGTGTACTTACCCTCGGAATACCAGAGCATATGTCCTGGATCGTCATGTAGTTTAACTTTACTATGTACTTATGTCATTACATGTCAAAGAATGTACTATTTAAATTTTCCTATCAGATTTGTACATCCATTTTTAAAGACAATATTAGAGTATGCTGTTTAATGATGATTATAGTAACTTGCATACGTATATTGTGTTTACATGCTAACGTGATGTGTGTTGGTGACACCTCCCCGATGTGAATATTTTTTGAGACATATTTATTTTTCTGTTGAGGTATATCCTCACCAGACACTCTATATTTAGCCTCATGTTAGGCAATTTAATTAATTATCAGCGCATAATTCGTGCGTTTTGAGCCGCTTATCGCATGCTCTTTGATATTTTAAAAAAAAAAATATGTTCCACATTTTTTTTTTTTATCGGGAGGAGGTGGTGATATGTTGCGTGATAAATTCTCGCAACATCATTTTTATTACAATATCTATTTTATAACGCAAGGGCAACAACTGCTTGAAATTTATAGTTACTTTTCTCGGTAAGCATTTGTCTTCTCGCGTTGGTTGAATGCAGTTGAGTTTTTGAGCTGTGGTCATTTTGCGCTGGACTGCGCATGACTTGTCTTGTTTTTTGGTCGATCGGTTTCCGCCCACCACTAGTGGAGTGAGCGATTTGGAATGGCGAAAGAGATGCCTCGTTGAAGAGGGGATCTCCGCTATTTTTTGTTCTGTCAGGGATGTGTAGTCCTCTTAATGGATATTTCGTTTATTCGAGATAATACCTCTAGTGTTTCCCACATGTCGGGAGGCGTGATATTTCTGTGTATTTCATGAAAGCAAGGTAAATTAACATTTTCATTAACTCTATCGATTTTTGGTCGTGAACGATTTCTGGCTCATAGCCTGTCTTCGAAAGTCGTCGTCACGAGATGTTTTCCTAGCTCACATGTCGCTGTATTGTGCTGCATCGGTTGATGCAGGTCCCAAGGACTATTACTTGCTACTTGATTACCTGAACTAGGTTTGAAAAACCTTTGTTATCTAGAGGATATTTTTGAGGACATTATTTATACTTCGGCAGACGTGTCTGTCTTGCTGAAGTCAGATTAAGGAGAGTGAACTGATCTCATACATCTGGTTATCTCCTGGCTGTTATAGAAAAGGATGGAGTTTTCCACCTGACTACATTTACAGCACTATGAAATATAACATGCATCTGACTCATCATTGTAATGCTGTCTACCGTCTATTGCTGTATTGAATGTTGCTGTGATAATGACTGTTTGATGTGTCTACATATTCGCGTAACCATTCTGTCACTGTGGCGTCCACAATAAATAATGAAGAAAAACGTCAACGGCTGTTACAAGAATCATTGACTTTATACGTCGTGAGTTTACTGACGTCCTATGTGGATTGCCCTGTTATTTTTGTATGAACATTGTTTGACTGAACACATCTGCACACTACACAAAACCAGACATGCGGATACCATCCATCATCATATGGCATCACGCATCAGCTCTCTTACAACAACTGTCACTCAAAGTTTCTGAGTGACCTTTTTGGTGATAATTTCAGAAGGCTCTCTTACAACAACTGTCACTCAAAGTTTCTGAGTGACCTTCTCATGCACAGATGTGCTGCACTCAGTGATCCGCACGTAATTCTACTAAACAACAAGAGCGATGCCTCTGTTGTGGCTAAGAGCTCTTTTGATTGACGGTTCTCGACCTTCTGGTCACTTATTGTGAACCGAACTTTAGTTTGTAACAATTAAATGTGAGACATAATACTGCATGTTTTAGATAGCACGTTAAAAGTTATCTTTAGGATTTATTATATTTAGCTTACGTTTATTTGAAAGCAATACTGCAGATGGAGCATGCAGCCATTGCGCGGTCACATATAAATTATCTTCTAATTTGCTCGTTCAAGCCCCCAGCTGATTTAACTCTGCGAAATTCCTCTTATTATTATTATTATTGGCTTTTCGGATGTAGATATAACATCAGGATTCACACGTGTGCTTTTCACTCTGTAATAATTAATTCAACTATAAATTTATTTAAACAACATATAACACATTTAGTAATCAATTATTTTGGAACAAATGTAAATAAAATTGAAATGGTAATTGTGAGAAATTATGGTTCACAATAGATCTCGGTTTGGGAGATGAAAATATAGTCTTTTGATTTGGCCTGCTAAATTTATAACTTAGCTTCCAAATTGGTGAAATGTTGATGCTGCTGGTTCCGTCACTTCGTCTCTGTGACAAGGGCACGTATCTAAAGTATTCTAGATGTAACCGCTTCTGGTCAAGGCAGGGATCTTCACCACCCGTGGAATGTAGGTTTCGCGAGTCAATCTCAAGCTTCGAACCACATACAAGTATAGCTGGTAACGTGAGTAGAACCTCAAATGGTCTCTCCAATCCGTACCACCAACTTTAGAGGGAACACAGTTCGCCGCTAAGTATTTGTTTTCCAGATTTAGATCAGGCGCCTTTCCCCGATGTCTGTTACCGATACTTTTATTAGAATTTGTGCTCTCCCTGAGTGTATATCATATAACTCAGGGAATGTGATGAAAAATCACCATTATTTTAGTTAATGTAATGAAAAAAAATTCAACTGGACAGCGGCAAGTGGGATGTGCCTGAAGGAACAATTTTAAGCATACATACATGTCGTACATTTTTAGATAGGTTAGAGATATATTTGGTCCCGTCTGAGTAGAGTGGAAGGTCGGGGTATATGAGAAAGAAAGGTGTTAGAATAGATTCCACGAGTGAATAGATTAAGGTGAAGATCTGTCTCTGGAATGAGTGGTTTCTCTAGTCCAGCCTATCTATACGACTATCTTTAGTGTTAGACGATCTGTCAAAAATCCCTATAAGTATAATTATAAGTTTACTACTCACACACACACAATTATTTGACAACAAGACATACAAACGTGAAAACTATGGTAAATGGAAATGGGTCTGATCAACACACTAAATTAAGTTTTGTTTAGTTTATTATCACTTAAACTTTACAACATCAAACATATGAAAATCAATAAAATATCATGTTTACAGACATAGGAAAATAACCGAATAAGTGCCCTCCCCTCTTGTTAAGAAAAGATCACAAAAGAAGTTAATAACTCAAAAGGTCAAAGATTAATGCTAGGTTATAGAATAGACAGTAAAGAAAAGAACAAAGTTCCTACTTAAGCTATCCAGTAAAATATAACAGTATTTGCAAAGAAATTAAAGGATGGTACAGTTTCCGTAACTGGAAAATATTCACTCTCACTCTGTCATTCGTGGCCACATCAATCACGCCTTACCTAAACTTGGTGTAACAATCTCTTGAACGTAAACATCCATGCACATGTATCATGATCCAGTAGCTCTATCCTCCGATTTGAGCCCCAGTCCCTCCACTAATAATTAATTTTTATAAGGGGGACGCTTAATTTGGTGGTTGAGACTTGGATATGCAATGTCACAAAAAAGACCCGCGATCGTGTGTTCACAGTAGACAGTAGTCTGTACTTCCAATAGCTAAAGAAAACTCTGGTTGCTAAAAAAAACTGTTAATTAAGAGGATGATGATAAATCCTATCGGCTTGCTCTGGGGTGAGTTCCGATTATGAAACAGCGTGTTCTCCTGAATAAAATCCACTTGGGAAAACGACTGTCGGAAGTCGACAAAAATGTTATGTATATTGCCACAGCGGGCTGATAAATTGAATAAAACAATCTGGGTATTTGTAAGTCCAGTTTACTCAAATTTACAGTTAAAATGTTAGTTTGTCGCCTTGGCAATTCCTGTTCACACCTGTACTGGGGACGAACGCCAAGGAAAACGACAACGATTACTCCTACGATAACTGAGAAAAGGACCACAATAGAAAAAAAAACCGCTGGCCGCTGGTTTTGATCAAGCCCTATATTTGGAAGAAAACAAAACATTTAACCGAAATGACAATATCCTATGCTATCAAGCGTAAGGTATGATCTCTTATCCTCTCTGTCACCTAATTAAATTAAAAGGCACACGGTGTCTTAGCCTATCTTATCGCGCTTCGCTTAGCGAGTACAGTTTGGGTTTTAGGCATGCAAACTTTCCCCCTCCGACCCGGTAAAACCATCAGCGCACAATTTCAGTTATAATTTTATTATAACTACGCGCCCTTAACAAATAGCTAGTTGATTGTCGGCGTCTATCGTTTTGACACACGATATTAACACTAGTCATTTAAAAATTTACACACAATGGAATATAATGCGCATTCTACTCTGTCACTTTATCCGTCACTCATAGCATTATACTTAGTCAGCTAAACCGTATCTTCTGGTGTAAAAAAATGGTTGATGGATTTTACATTACTGAACAACTGGTAAGAAAATATCTACGCGTTTGCTATTTCGCTAGTCTTAACGCTAGGGAATCACAGTGAATAAAAATGGTAAAACTTTAACACATTTAACACATAAGCATCGCAGATCAAAGTCAACAAAGGTGGTCATCGCGAATTGCGTGGTTTTGCTATCGCAAAACATAAACATTAACTGAGGAAGCAAAGGTGGTCGGATTTCTGTGGCTATATTTACATTATACGTCACAATACAACTCATTACAAATGATAATATACATATGATGTCATTATCTTCCACTTCCTTTCTCCACTTGGAGTCTGGAATTACCTCTGCTTTTGGTTCTTCCGTGAGAACTAGCATGAAGCAATCACCAGCGCTTGCTGTGGTGGTTCATGAATGTGTTCTTTTCACATGTTGAGGTTGCCAGTCTTGCATGAATCTTTAACACTCCTAGCTAGTATAAACCAGTAAAATTCAAAGTATAAAAATATGTACAACTCACCCTAGTAACTAGGCAAATGTTAGACGTCTTGCTCAAGTAAATAGTCTTGGCAACTTAACACAGATGTCTCGAACACACATCTGGGATATTATTTCTTATTCTGGAATTCCTCTGTGACTTGTGAGTAGTTTCTGTAGGAGTCCGGCTCCGTACTAATATTGGCGAGTTTTCTTTTCCAGTGGATAAAAGATGCTTTAATACGTTTTTACGATCCTAAAAATTCAGAATCCTGACTCTATTTTTGCTCCTGTGGCAAGGTCCTAGATGTCTACTGGTGACGATTTCTGGAATGCAGTGTCGTATGCTAGATGTTCTTCGTTATATCCGCCCACGCTTCCTGCATGGCGTTCTGACAAACCTTCCAATCGCATGAATGTTTATTGGCGCCTTAAATGCCAGCCAATACATTCATAGTTCATAATATGAAAACTTTTCCTCATGCAGTATTCTGTATGACTCATGCGTTTAAAAATTTCAAACATTCATCCTCCATATATGGAGCTGCTACATCCGAAAATTCTTGGTTATGTTTACGTTACAACCTCTTACATTTTTACTGATCATAACCAGGTTGTCTGGAAGTTTCCCTACATCATTCGTCCTGCTCGCTCTTCCAGATGTCTTCCAAGATTACGTTTATCTATAATCACCTAACCCTGCGGTCGAGTTGGAGGTATTTATGCAGTCTTAAGCAAACAATTCGTGCTAGCATTTACCTGGAGTCAATGTGGTATTACCACGTTTTAGGGACTCAGTTAATCTCTCATGGATGGGCGACACGCTTGTCTGGCCCTGTCATGCATTGAAGCGTGAATCGTGAACAATGACAGTAGGGAAAAAGAGTATGCTAACAATAGAATAATGCACCAAATTCAGTACGCACAACAAATGTAGTTCAATACTGCCGAAGAGGAGAAGAGAGCGCACAAATTATGACACAGATGGGAAGTTTTACAATTATGAAAGTCGAATGAACAGTGATCATGTTATGATTAATAAGATTGTATCAAAGATCTTCAATCCCAGACAAGCTCTCCAGATGGAAGTGGACAATATTTAATTAAACCCGAAGTAAAGCAGTCAATAATAACGACAGCCACACTAATACAAATATAAATATAAAACAAAGACTCCTTTGAAAAAAAGAAATGTTTAGTGAAAATATAAATTTTGACAAATGAAAGACACTTGACTGTGCGATTGAACCATTTTAGTTCACCTTTTAAATTGGCTAAGTTGTCCGAGTTACCTATAACATCCCATATCTCGTCTAACTTTGCGAATGTCCAACATATTTCCCTAAAGCACTTACCTGTAAAATGTCTATCTACCAGGATAGTCTGTTGTAAAACTAGCCACACGCCAGACAGTAAAAGCAGTAATAACAGCGTGTTGACCTGGTTCTTGGTGATGAACCACTCAATCTTGGAACAGACAGACATTTACAGAAGATGTTTATCTCACTCAACTGTAGACTAGACTGTCTCCTCACGATTTCCATTCAACATAACGACCCGAGGGGGCTATTTACTGGTCTAGCAGGCGGTTCGTTTTGTTCCTGGGGTTACAGAGTAGCTCACGTGGTTGCCTTCTTGCTTACGACAAGATGTCACGTGCGCGATTAACGAACTAGTCAGTTTCAGAAAATTTGATTCGTTGATTTGGAAGTGAGCAGAAGTTGCAATGAGTTCTGAAGTTTTATAGATTAAGCTAAACAGATAATCTAAATATGGGTTAATCCGAAAGACCTACAAGTTCTGATAAACAGATCGGCGGGCAGATCGGCGGGCTTTGTGTACACAGAGTTAGACAGAAAGATAGAGAGGTAGACAGATAGATAGACAGTCAGACTGTCACAAAACGGTTTGTGCGCTCTTATGTCCACTCCGGCAGGATTGCCTTACTGATAACGCTGGTTTCTGCTTCATCGTAACTGTGTATATATCAGAGCACGTTGTAAAGGTGTATTGGTGTAACTGGTCAACTCTAATAACCGGGCACAGTGTCAGGTATGCAGGTCACCTTGTCCTGGAACACAATGAGGCCCCGACAAGAATGCATTGTTGACAATGAGTGTTACAATAAATGTCAATACGCGAATGTGTAGACTGTTCTGTGGAGTTGACTGAAGGTTCAAACACTCATTCATGCGTATCTAGAAGTTACTGATGCAGACTACTGTAGACGTTTCAATAGTTTAATTTGACGCACACACTTGGACAGAACGGGTACAGTTACAAGAACACAGGTCGACATCAATAGCATATTGTTGACCCACGGTGTACAATAATAAATTGGCATTCATGTTGAGGAAAATCACAATGGAACATCAGTATACAAGCATTCAGAGTTCCATATCTTATATAAATATTCATCAGGCCTTACTGACTGATCATGTCAGTTAATATACAAGGTTCCAACCTGATTCCGTGACCGAACCTCTTTAGCATAAACGTAACTTGCACTCTAGCGAAGATTCCGTTAAATACAGTTCAGCCAATATTTCCTGAGAAAACGTTAAACTACCAATAGTAGGTTTTCCTTTCATAAGTATGATCTCTTTATCATCACCTGATATTAAGGGCGTCCCTGTTCTCTGGTAAATGATCAACAATAAATAGCATTCCAAAATGGCTTCTAGTCTTGTGAGCCTCGCTCACGATAACGATGCACAATGAAGCTTCAATAAAGATGCAGTTCATGAACATAACTGTTTCTATAACATTGACATGGCAATATGTCTTCTGCCCATATTAGGTCTAGGAATAGTTTGTTCTTTACCTTGCATAGGAAAAAACCAATAGCAAACACAGAAACGCTCTTCTCCTCGCGTTATGGAATGAACACTAGGGCTCATGGATTTAAATCCCAGAAGAAAATATCTTCGTTCCCATTCAAAAAGAGATCACACTTTGGGCAGGTCTAAGACATGACTTCCCGCCATAACTTCTACATCACCCAAGAGTCTAGATCCATCCGCCAAATCGATATTCAAGAGAGATCACCCACACAACAAAAGTATCAATTAATTATGGGTGATATAACTTTGACCATGAGAGCATTTCAAAATAAATACTGTTCATATCAAACAGTCATACAATACATTTGTATGCCTACCTACCTACAGTAATCCGTGCGTCGCATAATTCCACACAAAAGAATATGTGCGCAACACTTACATTGATGTGCGAGTGATAATTTGTTATTTTTCTCTCCCCTGCCCGTATTTGTCAACACAGAAAACTCATCCGAAGGTCAATGTTTACATAACTTTCACACTTCAATTCATTTCAATTCGCCGGTCCATCCCTGAGGGACTAATTGGATCACAAAAACGTGACGGTCCCACATTTGATCCCAGGTGAAAGGCTAATGACGGTGTTTGCACAAGAATGGAGTAATCCTTTACAATTCTACAGAATAATAGACTGGAATATTGGAGGTGCGGATAAACCACGAAATGTCCAGACAAGACGACCGAATTGCGCCGAGTCATAGTCTGATAACGACGGTTGAAGCACGTGGGATAGGCAAGTCAGATAATCCCCCAATCTGGGAGGACATGTTGAAGTGCGAGAGACGTAATTTGACCAAGTAATAATAGGATGTTTACAGCCCAATTTTAGACAGATAACGTTTGCAATTTTGCACTAGATGAGTCATGCAAAATATTTCATAAATAAATTTAAAGGTTCGGATAAGATTGGCTGCTACTTTGAGGCGCGAATAACAATTGCGTCGATTCGGTGTTTTGTTCCAACAGCCCGGAAAAGCGGGGGGCAGAAAATGTGCAATATAATCTGACATTTTTTGCAAATCTAGTTCACTGTGAGAATCGCTTGCCAAGACGACAACCAGACCTTGCCAGAGTAAAGACTGTAAGAATCAGACTTCCATTTAACAGGTCGGACTTTTATTTGAGTATTTTGAAGAACTGAAATAACCCAGGAAAGCTCTATCATTATAATAAGGAAAACCGTAATCTGATGAAACTGAAACACGTAGTGGGAATTCATTGTTAACATAACAACTCCCCAGAAATGTGTAAAAAGGCATCTGCTAGTGCCTTAACTTTATTCCTCTGAGCAAACAGTCTGTGGCCCAAGATTGGCGTAAGTTATACATTTTATATTTTTCATTACTAACATGTGAACTAATATGTATATATTGCCATGTGAATATTAGTATGTGAAAATCGCTAGTGGATGTCCAAGTCATTTGAAGCTGGCAACCTCATCATATAGAATGATGATTTCATGAACCACCACTGCAAGGGCTGGTGACTGCTTTATTGCTAGTTTCTTAAAGAAAACTAAAAGCATAAGTAGTCCTAAGTTCCATTTGGAGCAGGGAGGGAAAGATGAAAGAAATGATGTACATTCTAATTATAATATTTACATTTTCAAACCAGAGTAAATGTCTGTGTGAACATATTCACTTTAAAATTAATGAAAGTTTCAAGCTTTCCAACCAGTGTAGATGCAAATGAAAATATATTCAATCTATATTGTGAAAATTTTTCAACCAGTGGAGATGTAAATGTAAACATATTCTATCTATACTATTAACCTTTTCATTTGAATGTAAAGTAAATCTAAAGCTATTCAATTTAAATGTAAAGAAAGTTTTCTCTCGAAAGATAAGCTTAATTCTCATCGAGGGTAAATTCGGAGGTAAATGGGAAGTTGGAATAGGAAGATGGGGACTCGTAAGCGTGTGTCGGAAAACTCAAAACTCAGAGGGTATGTGTTTCTCTTCTTTTTCCATACTAGTTGGTGGTACCAGTGTGGGTACTAATCTCTAGAATAAAGTGAGGGTAGAAGTGGCCTAACGTCGAACTAGACACCATCATCAGAGGGTCTTAGAGACGCGGGACCGGCTTGGCAGTTACTCCCTGATCTTACTTGGAACGTGCTGCGCCTCTAATCTTGAGCAGAGACGCGAGAACTCCAGTTACCTATCTTCACAAAACCCAAAAAACCCAGCGGGAGTAAAAACTACCATTTGCAGCTAAGTCAAACCTAAAAGCTGCCAAGTGACTTCTTACATAAAACACCATACCATCATACGATGATGAGTTTTTTTCTGTTTAAAATTATTCATTTTTTTAAACTGTTAAAGCTTAGTGGATTATTAAATTTGTTATTTGTAAATATACAAATTTATCGTCGATTTAATCATTTTGAATGTACTGCATGTTTGTCAGCCAATTTACTAAATACACTCTAAACAGAGCTATACCTGTATAATAAGAATTTCACTGAGTAAATCAGGGTGGGGGCTTGAACGAGCTGAAATTAATAATTGCTTAATTCTTCATACAAGGTGGCGGATCAGATATAAGTTAACAATTGCCCTGCCCAACGCAGCAATGTTCTTGACTTCTGAAATATCTTATGAAACTTCCTTGAGATAGAAGCATCATTATCTTTCTATCTACAACTCTCCCAAGAAGAATCTTGAGCGAAGGTAGACACCTTTGAAGACTCTTATTAGATACTCTTGAGTTTTGGCAACTGTTGGACCACTAATTCAAAGCAGGGGAGGCAATTGCGTGACACAGACAAATCATATTTGTGTCTACAGAGATACCAAATGTCAGAAAGATAAGCAACAGATGTCCCAAGTATAAAGAAAGAATGACAGAACGAACGAACGAAACCTTTATTTCTTCATGGTAAAGAAATAGGCATCATTGTTTGTTTTTTGTCTTTGTTACATTTCTGCCGTGCCATAATACGATTCTGCAAGTGATTTCATATTGATACATTGTTAACGTTATTAATACATTGTTACATTTTAACATTCAAACAGTAGTAGAACATATCCATCACACAGAGATGGAAAGAGAGAGAGAGAGAGAGAGAGAGAGAGAGAGAGAGAGAGAGAGAGAGAGAGAGAGAGAGAGAGAGAGAGAGAGAGAGAGAGAGAGAGAGAGAGAGAGAAAGAGAGAGAGAGAGAGGATAGCCATAAATAGACACGGTGACAGATGTACAGAAAGATAATATTGACAGACATATCAATACTGATTCAGATAGAAACAGACATACAGACAGACAGACAGACAGGCAGAAAAAAAGAAAACGATAGAAAGAAAGGAATAAAGAAAAAACAAACAAACGAAAGAAAGAAAGAACCTAAAAAAGAAAGACATAAAGAAACCAACGAAAAAAAGAAAGAAAGACCGAAAGAAGAAATGAAATAAAGAATGAAAGAAAGAAACAAAGAAAAAAGAAAGAACGAAAAAAAGAAAGGAAAGGAAAGAATGAGAGAACCGAAGAAAGAAAAAAGAAAGAAGGAAAGAACAAAACAAAAGAAGAAAAGAAAGAACGAACAAATGAAAGAATGAATGAAAGAGAGAAAGATAGAATGAAAGATCACAAGTACGAAAGAAAGAAATAAAGAACAAAGGAACGAAACAAAGAAAGAAAGAACGGATATCCTAAAATAATAGATAGATAGATAGATAGATAGATAGATAGATAGATAGATAGACAGACAGACAGACAGACAGACAGACAGACAGACAGACAGACAGACAGACAGACAGACAGACAGACAGACAGACAGACAGAGAGATAGGTAGGTAGGTAGGTAGGTAGGTAGGTAGGTAGGTAGGTAGGTAGGTAGGTAGGTAGGTAGGTAGGTAGGTAGGTAGGTAGGTAGGTAGGTAGGTAGGTAGGTAGGTAGGTAGACAGACAGACAGACAGACAGACAGACAGACAGACAGATAGATAGATAGATAGATAGATAGATAGATAGATAGATAGATAGATAGATAGATAGATAGATAGATAGATAGATAGATAGATAGATAGATAGATAGATAGACAGATAGATAGATAGACAGACAGACAGACAGACAGACAGACAGACAGACAGACAGACAGACAGACAGACAGATAGATAGATAGATAGATAGATAGATAGATAGATAGATAGATAGATAGATAGATAGACAGACAGACAGACAGACAGACAGACAGACAGACAGACAGACAGACAGACAGACAGATAGATAGATAGATAGATAGATAGATAGATAGATAGATAGATAGATAGATAGATAGATAGATAGATAGGAAGTTAGATAGATAGATAGATAGATAGATAGATAGATAGATAGATAGATAGATAGACAGACAGACAGACAGACAGACAGACAGACAGACAGACAGACAGACAGACAGATAGATAGATAGATAGATAGATAGATAGATAGATAGATAGATAGATAGATAGATAGATAGACAGACAGACAGACAGACAGACAGACAGACAGACAGACAGACAGACAGACAGACAGACAGACAGACAGATAGATAGATAGATAGATAGATAGATAGATAGATAGATAGATAGATAGATAGATAGATAGATAGATAGATAGATAGATAGACAGACAGACAGACAGACAGACAGACAGACAGACAGACAGACAGACAGACAGACAGACAGATAGATAGATAGATAGATAGATAGATAGATAGATAGATAGATAGATAGATAGATAGATAGATAGATAGATAGATAGAGACAAGCAGATAGATAAACAGACAAAAAGAATGAACATTGGCAGCGCCCACACAAAGCAGATACAACAAATGTAAGGATTTCTCACAGAGATACTATATCAGATAACGAAGATAAAACACAGAAATTAGTTACAGAAAACAGAAGCCAACAACGCTTTTAGAAATACAGAAATAATAATTGTTATCTGTTTATAGTGTGATAATAATGAAGATATGTGGCTGTTATAAGATTTTTGTCGTTTGCTGAGTCGTGATTTATCTCCAATTTCTATTATCACATTTTTCGTTTGTAGCATGAGTTATCTCCAATTTCTATTACGTCATGTACGAGCGAGCTCCAGGGCCTGTCCAGATAGTGTCTCGCGATTAAGGCCTATCTTAAATATATATCTCTCTCTCTCTCTCTACCCCCCGCCCCCCATTCACCCTGTCAAATGGTGTCGTCAAACTTAGATTTCCTCTCCAGCCCAGGCCTCTGAGAGGAATTTAATCAGGGGGTACAAAGTTTCTTTTGGGCCCCTTCCCTTCTCTATTAGTCATTCTGTTTGTACCCACTACGGTTTTATGCCACGAGCTGTAGCCTGTAAGGTCAAAAATGGTATGGAAGACGAGAGAGGGGTGGAGTGGAGCGCTCTGTTAATTTTCTGCATTTAAGGCCTTATGCGCTTATACTCTTTCCGCGATAAATATAAATAAATAAAAATACAATAAAAAAGGATCAGAGATAAGAAAGCACATTTGATTGGAACATCTTTCTTTATGCTAGTCGTACAATACAGATAAGGAGAAAGAATTCACATTGAAACATCCTTTTATATTGCAATGCAGATCAGATCATCAGAAGCTTAAGTGTTAGTACAAAAATGTAGATAAACTTACTATTTACTTTTTTTAAAAAAAAGAGCTTTCCTGGCCTTTTTGTGAAAAAATTCGAACCACATCATGAAAATTAATTATTCTGGCAATGTTTGATTCAATACTTAGCCTGGCCAAATCCTGACGTTCCTGATACGTTGTAGACCTTAAATAATTCTTAATTAGCTTAAGTTTGCTAAATGACCTCTCTCCAGAAGCTACTGTTGCTGGAATTGTTAATAGTATTCTTATGCTAATGCCTCTATGCCAACTTTACGTGTAGCGTAGGGCAGAGCAACCTAACCTTTGAGGTGAAGACAGGAGTACGACAGGGATGCCCCTTATCAACCACTCTATTTTTAATAGTCATAGACTGGGTGATGCGACAGACAACAGAGGGCAGTCCAAGAGGAATAAGATGGACTACGTTTTCTACATTCGAAGATCTTGAATATGCAGGATGACATTGCACTACCTGTACATTCACATCAACACATCCAGGAAAATACGGATAGACTTAATAAGTATAGCCAGCAGATGGGCCTGAACATCAATCTAAAGAAGACAGAGGTCATGATACTCAACTTGAGCAACCCCGAGCCCATATCAGTAAGGAATCAGCAACTGGAACAGACAGACACCTTCACATAACTAGGGTGCATAGTAACACCAGATGGCGGAGCAAGCAAAGACATCAACAATAGAATGAACAAAGCAAGAACAGCATTTTATAATCTAAACAACATCTGAAAGTCCTCTCAGTACAGCACAAGAACGAAATTAAGATTATATCAGAGCTGTCTGCTTTCTGTGCTTCTCTATGATGCGGAATGCTGGATAGTAACAGAGAAGGAAATGTCGAAATTGTCCTCTTTTCACATAACCTGCCTAAGAAAAATTCTCCGAATTTTTAGGCCGAATAACATCACCAACCAAGATCTGCTTACTCGGAGCAAGCAAGAGGACATGCACACCATCATAGCTGGCAGATGCTGGAGCTGGGTTGGCCATGTCCTCAGAAGAGACCCCGATGCCATCACAAGAACAGCTATGCCATGGACCCATGAAGGAAAACGAAAGAGAGGCCGACCAAAAACAACTTGGCGGAGGACTGCGGAGGCTGAGATGCAAAGAATGAACCAGAGTTGGGGAACTGTACTGTCGTGAAATGACGTCTGTCTCACATCACGAATTCTAAATAATTCTGACCATACCGCGCGCCATACATTGTAGAAAGATATGGTACACTAACCAATGAAAACGCTTTCTTGGTCCTGTGTTTACTACCGCTGGGAAAATAAAGATGGCTAGGCCCAATCTGTGTAACCTGATTAACTTCGGAATTTTACTACAGCATTTTGGAAGAAGTACCACTTGAAAGAGGGTACCAACACAATATTAGGGATGTTACTCTACCCGTAAGTAATAATACTTTTACTAATACTAATATAGGACGGGAGAAATCTTGGGTTGAATGCATTCGAAGCTTCAGGTTGTCCTCAATTTAGCAGTTTAAACTATGCATAACATAAAATGCAATTTGGAAATTAAAAGATTATTACATAGATATATAAAGCCTTATTCCAGGTATAATTTAAGCTTTGGGTGAATAAAATCGCATCAGGAATAACGGAGATAATTAAAAAAGTAGTTTTCCTACATTGAACGACAGGCAAAAAGGTACACATATTTTCTGATCGTGATTACATTCCTCGGGGTTCCCATCTCATACGTCCGAGGTCACACTATAAATAGACTTGCCTAACAAACTCGGGCAGTCACTATTATTTGATTATACAGAGAGCGACAAAAAGGAGCATATGTTAATGCAAGTGTTTGCCTTCTGTACCTGTTAGCAGACCTTAATCAACCGTTAAGGGCTCGTCTGTGTGTGCATGAGGGTAAGAACGAATATATATATATATATATATATATATATATATATATATATATATATATATATATATATATATATATATATATCGGCGTCTGTGGCCTAATGGATATGAATGCAGTTTCAAAATCCAGATATACCATGTTCGAAACCTGCTGCAGGCGGTTTGGTAGCAGATCGCTTTGTGTGGATTTTTAACAATGGTATAAGCGCCGTACCGTTCAGAAAGCAATGGCAAACTACTGAATGAAAAAATTGCCTAGAGAAATCACAAAAAGCCAATAAAAGCTGTGGTTGATTGCCACGTCCTGTAAAGGATAAGCAACTAACTTTTAACTTTATATATATATATGTGTGTGTGTGTATGTGTGTGTGTAATTCTATTGATTAATCCATCTGTGCGATAAGACGTGTATAGATGTGTTAGGAGTGGACAGTGTGTAATGGTGAAACTTACAGATTCATGTGTAATTCTAGAGGCAAAGCCTGCCTTCGGAAATATTTAAAATATTGAGAATGATGGCCAAGTGTGTGTATGAGTTTAGAAATGTATTTAAAGAAGTATTTTTTGAATGGAATGAGACACCTACCAGGAACATATTGAAGGATGAAAGGGATTAAAGTACTGTATAATTTGACCTATTACTTGGCAGTTTTATTCGCGACCAAAATATTGTATGGAGGCGAATCATGGGAAACGAATGATAATTAAGGAGGAAGAAGAAAAATATGATTACATTGAACTAAAATGATTGTTGCTACTATACTATACCTTGTGCATCTGCTAGAACGCTAGTCTGAAACTGTCTATCGTCCCCATCTGTGTCATAGAGGGAAAGTGATAGGCAAATACAGGGATTGCACTTGCCTTCGTTTCAGGTTTAATCCTTTAACTTAAAGCCTACAACAAATAAGAAGAGGCTTCTCTTACTGAAAGTGCAACGAATGCAGTGCCAGTCTATGGTAGAGGGCCAGCCATATCGTGTGTAACAGTTGGAAGGTTTTCATCTGAAGATTCTCTCCAGCATCAGAGGGAGCCATCTGCAGTAACTCGATTAAGTTGCGCTCAAGGCAACTTTGTAGCGTATGCCTGCTCACCAACATAAACCATCTTCTCTGGGAACTTACACAGCTTGACCCTTCTTGTTGTCTATACATCCTTACTTTTTTCAGAAAAGAGGATATTACTGATAAGACCAGACTCTTATCTGGCACTATCATAGTATCATCTGATATACCTGTATGTCCAGGATATCTTCTTATTTTCAAAAACATCTGAACCTCCCGCGACATCTGTTGTCTCAGTCTGGGTTTTCATTTACTACCGTGGGCACTTTTCTTTGAGACATTCAGTCTTTTAATAGTTACTTACATCCTCTGAGTTAGCAGTAGGAGAAATAATTAAAAATAAAATAAAAGTTAGAATAAACTTTAGCTAAATAAAGCACAGTGAAGTACTATACAAAATTTTGGTGACTGGATACGCTGACAGTGGTCTTGTAATTAATTAGTCTTATATTAATTAAGTGTGTGTGTTTGGTCTGTTGATAGTAGTGATTGAGTGTCTGCAACTATTAATATTGCAGACTTGGCAAAGTTTAGGTCTGCTACAGTGCAGGCGGCAAAAGTATTTGGGTTAAGTGGGAAGGCTCTTATCCAATATGTCACTACTGAATGTGACAAGTATATAGAAAGAGAAGATAAGAAGTTGGAAACAGAATAGAGATTACAATTAGAAGTTGATAGGGAGGCTAAACAGATAGAAGCTGAGGCTAAGAAACTTCAACTAGAGGCTGAGAAAAGAAGACAGGTTGCTGAAAGGGAGGGAAAGAGGTTGCAAAGGGAACATGAATTGAGGTTGAAAGAGCTTGAACTTCAAAGACATGTTACAGAAAATGGAAGTAGCCCAACTACCTCTGACATTAGTGCAAGTCAAGGTGCCTCAAATGGAGCCACGAACTTTCACTTGGACCCATTTGTGGAGAAAGAAGATGATACTGAGTCGTATCTAAGTAGGTACGAGAGATTAGCTATTAACTGTGGCCTAGAGAAAGATAAATGGAGCCTTAAGTTATCACAAGGGCTGAGAGGAGCTTCTTGTGAAGTTTTTTTACAAAACTTGGAAGAGAGGACCAAGAAGATTATGAAATCTTGA
The DNA here is from genome assembly GCA_024509875.1 of Oreohelix idahoensis. Lineage (NCBI taxonomy): Eukaryota > Metazoa > Mollusca > Gastropoda > Stylommatophora > Oreohelicidae > Oreohelix > Oreohelix idahoensis. The sequence goes on from JAMPIV010009670.1 coordinate 286,995, forward strand.
AGCAGGCATTGCTGGTTAGATGTGAGAAAAACTCAGAATTGCATAGGAAGCAATTCAGAACTGCCAAGATACTTTCTGGAGAAACTTACCACCAATTCTCTGCAAGATTAGAAACCTACTTGGAGAAGTGGACTACTCTTGGAAAGTGTCAAGACCTAAAAGAAATGGTCATGATGGAACAAGTGAGAGAGTCTATGCTTCCAGACATGAGAAAATTTCTTATGGAACAAGGTGCAGAGAGATTGGGGGAGATTTTAACAGTTGCTGAGAGATATCAAGCAGCTCAGAAAGAGATAGCAGGAATTAAGAAGAGGCAAGGAGAAAATAGTAGGCCACCCCAAAACCAGGATGAGTCTGATAATAGAGACCAACAACACAGATACAAACAAGACTATGACAAATCTAAATGGGAGCATAGAGACAGGAACCCTCAGGTACAAGATAAAAGACCCTACAGACAGGGTGATAGGTGGTGTAAAATATGTAAAATGAACAACCACAATACACTGGAATCTGGTAAGAAAGTCCCTCCATATCATGCTGCATGTATGATAAAAGTGGGAAAGGGCAGGAAGGAACCGACAGCATGTCAGGTAGATCTCCATCATCCCCCCATCTGTGAAGAAGTAATATGTAACGACACTAAGATAAAGTGTCTGTATGATTCCGGATTGGAATATGACTCAGTTGTGAGTGCATTCTTGGTGCACCCTGATCAATATACCACAGAAAAAGTGGAGATACAAGGGGCATTAAAAGGAACAGCCACGATGACACTTCCTATAGCAAAGATAAATGTAAAGACTCGCTATGTGGAAGGAGTGATCAGTGCAGCAGTGTGAGATGATCCTAATTACACGCTGGTGTTAGGAAGAAGATATGTTTTCCTAGGGAACCCAATAAAACCAGTGATCATGGCAACACTCCAGGTCAGGACAACCCCTAGGAAGGAGGAGGGAATACCACTAAATATTCATCCGAGAAAGATGAAAAAGGCCCGAGCTAAAGAAAGCTCATTAAAACCTTGCTTTGGCAAAGTGCCAAAAAGCCATAACACCCCTAAGAAAGGACAGTTTTATTTAAAGGATGGTTTGCTCTACAGGAAAGCTGGAGCAGGACCGAACGGGTATGGACAGTTAGTACTGCCATTGAGTTACAGGGAACAAGTTATGGAATTAGCACATGTTGTATCAGACGGTGGACATGGAAAAATTGGTACAACCTGTCAAAGAGCATCTGTGAAATATTATTGGCCAGGTATTGCTGAAGACATCTTTCAGTATGTCAACACCTGTGCACAATGTAGTAAGGTAACATCCATAAGTTGGGAAACTCAACAGGACCTAAAAACGCATTGGGGCGGACGTACGCCCGAAAATAAAAATAATAAGGTAGACATAGTGGATAGGTCAGCACCTTCTCACACACAGTCTTCCATAAAACAGTTACCATGGCAACTCTCCGTCTCGTACCGAGAGGAGAAACGACCCATCTCGCGCCGACACAATGTTGCTCGGAATTCTTGGAACTGGCTAAACAAAAGAGTGGTTAGTCAGCCCACTTTGAAAACGAAACTGAGGGGTAACCCTAGAAAAATTGGGAGTGGGAGACTGGGCGATTGGTCTAATGCTCAGCCCACTTCACTATACGGCTATTAAATTAGCATTATGAGGGCACCGGCCACAGTGGTAGTTGGCCGGCTCCTACACGGTTCATTGGAAGTTCTCATACGGACATGGACTGAGATTATATATTATATAGCAAATGCAAAATGGAGAATTGATTTCTTGGTGCAGGAAATTCATTTCCCCATATGAATCATATTACCGCTCGAGTGAGATTTAGCTGAGAGAACTCTCTGGTGAACATAGGCTCTGCCTGGCGTGGGAAATAATTACAGTACCAGAGTCACTAGTGAATCTAGATAAGGGCATTACCAGATTCTCGTCAAGCCTGAGCTCAGACCATTGCTGGCTGTGATCACATCGGAGAGGCACTATGATTTCATATGTTGCTTTTTGGGTTGAAGAATAGTCCGAGTGTTTTATCCAGGATGATGAGGAAATTACTGGATCCTTATGAAACTCAGCTATCACCAATTTTGTGGATGACATCCTCATCACATCGGAACATTTGAGAAACACCTAACGACTCTGAACATATCGTTGAACAGACTCAGAGAGGTGAATAATAGTTGATATCAGCATTGACTGGCAACAACACCTGTGCTGTTTATTAACACAAAATGCGGTATGTATCCCTGGATCTCAGAATGTTGGGACCGATTTCTTGAGTAGTGCCTACTTGAGGGGACCCACCTAAAGGAAACCAGGAGAAGAGTAAGGCAGAGTGAATCCCATATTGGAAGAATGTCGTGATTGTGAATCAAGACAGGAAGCTCCAACAGCGGGTTTACGCTTTTGAATTGGGAATCTCTGTCGTGAAATGACGTCTGTCTCACATCACGAATTCTAAATAATTCTGACCATACCGCGCGCAATACATTGTAGAAAGATATGATACACTAACCAATGAAAACGCTTTCTTGGTCCTGTGTTTACTACCGCTGGGAAAATAAAGATGGCTAGGCCCAATCCGTGTAACCTGATTAACTTCGGAATTTTACCACAGCACTTTGGAAGAAGTACCACTTGAAAGAGGTTACCAACACAAAATTAGGGATGTTACTCTACCCGTAAGTAATAATACTTTTACTAATACTAATATAGGACGGGAGAAATCTTGGGTTGAATGCAATTGAAGCTTCAGGTTGTCCTCAATTTAGCAGTTTAAACTACGCATAACATAAAGTGCAATTTGGAAATTAAAAGATTATTACATAGATATATAAAGCCTAATTCCAGGTATAATTTAAGCTTTGGGGGGAAAATCGCATCAGGAATAACGGAGATAACTAAAAAAGTAGTTTTCCTACATTGAACGACAGGCAAAAAGGTACCCATATTTTCTGATCGTGATTACATTCCTCGGGGTTCCCATCTCGTACGTCCGAGGTCACACTATAAATAGACTTGCCTAACAAACTCGGGTCAGTCACTATTGTTTGAATATACAGAGAGCTGACAAAAGGAGCATATGTTAATGCAAGTGTTTGCCTTCTGTACCTGTTAGCAGACCTTAATCAACCATTAAGGGCTCGTCTGTGTGTGCCTGAGGGTAAGAACGAATCTCTCTCTCTCACTATATATATATATATATATATATATATATATATATATATATATATATATATATATATATATATATATATATATATGTGTGTGTGTGTGTGTGTATGTGTGTGTGTAATTCTATTGATTAATCCATCTGTGCGATAAGACGTGTATAGATGTGATAGGAATGGACAGTGTGCAATGGTGAAACTTAGAGGCTCATATGTAATTCTAGAGGCAAAGCCTGCCTTCGGAAATATTTAAAATATTGAGAATGATGGCCAAGTGTGTGTATGAGTTTAGAAATGTATTTAAAGAAGTATTTTTTGAATGGAATGAGACACCTACCAGGAACATATTGAAGGATGAAAGGGATTGAAGTACTGTATAATTTGACCTATTACTTGGTAGTTTTATTCGCAACCAAAATATTGTATGGAGGCGAATCATGGGAAACGAATGATAATTAAGAAGGTAGAAGAAAATTATGATTACATTGAACTAAAATGATTGTTGCTACTATACTATACCTTGTGCATCTGCTAGCAAGCTAGTCTGAAACTGTCTATCGTCGCCATCTGTGTCATAGAGGGATATTTATTGGCAAATACAGGGATTGCGATTGACTTCGTTTCAGGTTTAATCCTTTAACTTAAAGCCTACAACAAATAAGAAGAAGCTTCTCTTACTGAAAGTGCAACGAATGCAGTGCCAGTCTAAGGTAGAGGGCCAGCCATATCGTGTGTAACAGTTGGAAGGTTTTCATCTGAAGATTCTCTCCAGCATCAGAGGGAGCCATCTGCAGTAACTCGATTAAGTTGCGCTCAAGGCAACTTTGTAGCGTATGCCTGCTCACCAACATAAACGCATCCAGTTCGTGATGAACAGAACAGTATAGAGCCTCAATTAAATTGAACTAATAACACTAGTAATTCTTCAGTGAAAGATCAAGCAAGCTAAACTGTCTACAAAATGATAGACATCTTAACACAAGTGAAAGACATTTGTTGAACTGTTCTTATTTATTTACTTTTGTAAAATATTTGATTTTAAACAAACTTTTCAAACAGAAAAGAGTACATGTATAAATAAATTGTAAATATTTACCAGCAGACTTTCTTAAATTCTTTAAGTTAAATTTTTATTCAATGTTGGTAAATTTTAATTAAATAATTTCCCCTAGCAGAGTCAGAAACAAAATTATCTACCATAATCACAGAGGTGAATCAGGAGAGGTAGCAGATAGGGACTCAGAGTACTACATCACCATCTTCTCTGGGAACTTACACAGCTTTACCCTACCTTTGTTTTCTATACATCCTTACTTTTTCAGAGAAGGGGGTATTACTGATAAGACCAAACTCTTATCTGGCACTATCATAGTATCATCTGATACACCTGTATGTCCAGGATATCTTCTTATTTTCAATAACATCTGAACCTCTCGCGACATGTACGAAGGATGGCCACCGACCGAGCAAAGTGGAATCAATTTGTTGCTGGCCTACAAAACGCCACCAGGCGTGATGGCCACTGACTGCTTTGACGGTCGGTGGCTAAGGATCAAAAAAGAAGAAGTGAGCTGCAAAAGGCTTTACACTTTCAACACGATCTGACCATCTTGATTCAGACATACCATGAAGAGAACAACCAATACGTTTTTGTAGGAATTCCCACCGCTTAGGACTGGAACTGAGCAGATGGTACATAGTTTGAATTGTTCCGAAAAAGGTTATTTTTTCAGGTATGCAGGTATCATTTCCACATAAGGTGAGAGTGTGACAACCGTAGGGTGAAAACACTGCTTTGAGCATTGTTCTTGTATTTTTACTTGTGCGCCGTTGTATTTTCCGGCCATTTTTGCCTCATTATCGTAGGCTTGTACAATCACTGAGAGGAATAGCATGTTCTTTCAATGTATCAGTTATCAACTGAGCAATTTCTTCCCCTCTTTTGTTGCTACAATCTGCAAACTTGAGAAATCTTTCTTGAATCTCATACTGCGTTTCTTTTAAAAGTACGTTTCTCAAAAGAAATGTTGTTTGTTCAATATGGAAAGAATCTGGTGTGGAATCTACTATTACTGCAAAGTACTTTGCAGATTGCCTCTCAAGCAAAATGTGTTGTTTGACAAGATTCGAGCATTCTGCAATAAATTCATTTTTTGAGTCAGGGGACAGATAATGAACTTGAAGCCGCTCACTCCTTTTCTGTGACTCCTCTACACTAAGCACATGTTCCTGAAGGATGGTGTCCCACCTGGAGAGCAGTTCAATGAGTCCTAAAAAGTTTCCATTGTTTGAATCACCAATTCGATGGGATGAACCAGTAAATGCTAGACCACGTTCTCCCAAGAAGAGTACAACTTTAAATGGTTTTACCATTTCACAGCTTCAGTTTTGATTGACGCTTCTAAGATAATGTCAACTCCTGTCCCAGACAGCAGGCGCCTTTCTTGTTCTCGCCAAGCTAAGTAACATTCTCTGTGACTATTGCCTTTTTCATGTTTTGGGATCCTGTAGGAAAGTTTTCGCCACTTCCCATTAGAGTTCCAGCCTTCAGCAGATACCAATGCAGACTTATACGCAGAAGTGCTAGTCTTGACTGTCATGTGCCAAAACAATCGACATGGAAAGCAATATAAAGCTTGTTTCTGTTGACTCCAGACAAGCCAGTCTCTTACACGTATTTCTCCATTAGTGCTTTGAAATTTCAGTATGCTTTCTGGGAAAACGTGATTGCAGGTGTCTTTTGGGAATGTTTTAGGCAGAGGAATGTGACCATTCGTAACATACTTTATATAAATAGATAAATAGATAGATAGATAGATAGATAGATAGATAGATAGATAGATAGATAGATAGATAGATAGATAGATAGATAGATAGATAGATAGATAGATAGATAGATAGATAGATAGATAGATAGATAGATAGATAGATTGGTAGGTAGGTAGGTAGACAGACAGACAGACAGACAGACAGACAGGTAGGTAGGTAGGTAGGTAGGTAGGTCGGTGGACGGACGGACGGACGGACGGACGGACGGACGGACGGACGGACGGACGGACGGACGGACAGACAGACAGACAGACAGACAGACAGACAGACAGACAGACAGACAGACAGACAGATAGATAGATAGATAGATAGATAGATAGATAGATAGATAGATAGATAGATAGATAGATAGATAGATAGATAGATAGATAGATAGATAGATAGATAGATAGATAGATAGATAGATAGATAGATAGATAGATAGAATTTGAACCTCTAAACCTAAGCTTTTTCAATTTTGCTTATTACTATTATAAAAAATAATCACGTAACTTGTAATGGTATACCGGGTAATATTTTACACAATCAGGCCTTTATCTAAAAAACGAAAAATATTTAAGTAAAACCCACCTATACAAGACAAGTGCCCAATGCACACTGACGAATAAACCGTTACACCAGCGTTGCCACAAAAATAAAAATAAAATTTTTTAATGTACCAGATTTCATAACTAAAAAGTACCAAAAAAGTACCAAATACAATAAAAACTATTCCAGGTAAGCTTGTAGCTCTGTATATGCTATGTATGCACATATATGTTTCGAATTACAAATGAAACTTTGAACAAATAGATTAGAGTTATTTTTTTCTGTAGAGTTTGAACCCCAGATTTTGAACTATTACCATGTATTATGACTATTTCCGTACTTTAGTAGTCAAAATTGTACCAAATCTGGTATATTAGTATCAAAGGTGGAAACGCTGCGTTAGACTCTGTCATAAAATAGTACTGAAGCAGTTGCCATGGTGATGTAGAAAAATGGAAAAGTGGTGGGGTAAATATGACCCCACATCCATTTAAGGATTAAATCACACTGCTGCAGTATGTTATGATGAAAGTAAATAATATTATTCATTATACCTCTACATTTCTCAACACTACATAATATTATGGATCATAATTTCTACGAACTACGATATATAAGACTATGTAGGCTTACACAAAATGTCAATGCTAGTCTTCACACAAAAAGTCAATGCTAGTCTTCACACAAAATGTCAATGCTAGTCTTCACACAAAATGTCCATGCCAGTCTTCACACAAAATGTCAATGCTAGTCTTCACACAAAATGTCCATGCTAGTCTTCACACAAAATGTCAATGCTAGTCTTCACACAATATGTCAATGCTAGTCTTCACACAAAATGTCAATGCTAGTCTTCACACAATATGTCAATGCTAGTCTTCACACAAAATGTCAATGCTAGTCTTCACACAAAATGTCAATGCAAGTCTTCACACAAAATGTAAATGCTAGTCTTCACACGAAATATCAATACTAGTCTTCACACAATATTTCAATGCTAGTCTTCACACAATATGTCAATGCTAGACTTCACACAAAATGTCAATGCTAGTCTTCACACAATATGTCAATGCTAGTCTTCACACAAAATGTCAATGCTAGTCTTCACACAGTATGTCAATGCTAGTCTTCACACAAAATGCCAATGCTAGTCTTCACACAAAATGTCAATGCAAGTCTTCACACAAAATGTAAATGCTAGTCTTCACACGAAATATCAATACTAGTCTTCACACAATATTTCAATGCTAGTCTTCACACAATATGTCAATGCTAGACTTCACACAAAATGTCAATGCTAGTCTTCACACAAAATGTCAATGCTAGTCTTCACACAATATGTCAATGCTAGTCTTCACAAAAAATATCAATGCTAATCTTAACACAATATGTCAATGCTAGTCTTCACACAAAATGTCAATGCTAGTCTTCAGACAATATGTCAATGCTAGTCTTCACACAAAATGTCAATGCTAGTCTTCACACAAAATGTCAATGCAAGTCTTCACACAAAATGTAAATGCTAGTCTTCACACAATATGTCAATGCTAGTCTTCACAAAAAATATCAATGCTAGTCTTTACACAATATGTCAATGCTAGTCTTCACACAAAATGTCAATGCCAGTCTTCGCACAATATGTCAATGCTAGTCTTCACACAATATGTCAATGCTAGTCTTCACACAATATTTCAATGCTAGTCTTCACACAATATGTCAATGCTAGACTTCACACAAAATGTCAATGCTAGTCTTCACACAAAATGTCAATGCTAGTCTTCACACAATATGTCAATGCTAGTCTTCACAAAAAATATCAATGCTAGTCTTTACACAATATGTCAATGCTAGTCTTCACACAAAATGTCAATGCTAGTCTTCGCACAATATGTCAATGCTAGTCTTCACACAATATGTCAATGCTAGTCTTCACACAATATGTCAATGCTAGTCTTCACACAAAAAGTCAATGCTAGTCTTCACACAAAATGTCAATGCAAGTCTTCACACAAAATGTAAATGCTAGTCTTCACACAATATGTCAATGCTAGTCTTCACACAGTATGTCAATGCTCGTCTTCACACAATATGTTAATGCAAGTCTTCACACAAAATGTAAATGCTAGTCTTCACACGAAATATCAATACTAGTCTTCACACAATATGTCAATGCTAGTCTTCACACAATATGTCAATGCTAGTCTTCATACAATATGTCAATGCTAGTCTTCACACAATATGTCAATGCTAGTCTTCACACAATATGTCAATGCTCGTCTTCATACAATATGTCAATGCTAGTCTTCACACAATATGTCAATGCTCGTTTTCACACAATATGTCAATGCTCGTCTTCACACAATATGTCAATGCTCGTCTTCACACAATATGTCAATGCTCGTCTTCACACAATATGTCAATGCTCGTCTTCACACAATATGTCAATGCTAGTCTTCACACAATATGTCAATGCTCGTCTTCACACAATATGTCAATGCTAGTCTTCATACAATATGTCAATGCTCGTCTTCACACAATATGTTAATGCTCGTCTTCACACAATATGTCAATGCTCGTCTTCACACAAAATGTCAATGCTAGTCTTCACACAATATGTCAATGCTAGTCTTCACACAATATATGCAAACATTTTCTGAGATCCCAGGACATTTCCGGCTTCCCTCCTTTAGCTCCCGGGCCCCCTTGTTGACCCCAGGCCCAGGTAAGATGTACCCTCTGCATCCCCCTCTCATAGGCCCTGCTCCAGTCCCATAGGTTACACGGTCGGGTTGGATTCTTTCCGGTTACAAAAATTGAATAGACCCATGACTCTCTTATGTATGTCGTAAATGTTGACAAATGTGAAGTTGTGCTTGAGGTTAGCTGCCTTACCGTTTAAAACAAATTGTTACAGACACAACTATAGCAAGTGTCACAGACAGTATTTTGATGCAGGTTTTCTTCAACGATGCAAATTGTTTTCTAATCCTTAATCCTCAAGGAAAAAACCAACAAACAAGAAAGGAGTATTCTGTCAGAATTATTACCTTTGTATCCTTTAGGCAAGGGTGCTCACAAGATAGTGCCCCGATGTGCCCGTAGATCATAGCAGACGATTTAATAGATTGCTAAGTAAAGGCTTGATCTATATTATAACTGTGCCAAAGCTCGCGCTGTGGAGAGGACACCCCTGCTTCACCCTATGGTGTCGGTACAACACGGAAAGTTGCAGTTACCGATTATAAGCATCTTGCTCAATTGGCGTAAGGCATCGCGCAGTCAGTGGGAGTGGTTCTAGGATCTCACTGGACAGCTATCGCCCACGAAGCTGGACAACCTCCAGCCAATTAGGTGCTGTCACGCCACTGTCTGCTTTCTCCATTGGGTGCATGAGGATCAAGGTCAAACTACAGATATAACATTTTGAACAAAGCAAGAAAAAAGAAAGCAATTAATGGAAACTCGAAATTTACAATGAAGACCAAAGCTGCGGTATATAATGCATGTGTCATCAGCACGTTTCTATATGGCAGCGAGACATGGACAAACTATGTTAAGCAAGAAAGAAGGCTCAATACCTTCCTTTAACGGTTAAGCAAGAAAGAAGGCTCAATACCTTCCTTTAACGGTATCTACGCCACATCCTTGGTATTTCGTGGAAGGACAACGTGACAAATGTCGAGGTATTGTCACGTGCTAGCCTTCAAACATGTATACACTGCTCACACAGCGCAGATTACGTTGGCTTGGCCATGTTCGGCGCATGGAAGATGGTCGCATCCCAAAAGATATTTTCTACGGGCAACTGGCAGATGGCAAAGGAACAGTTTGGGCAACTGGCTGATAGCAAAGGAACAGTCTGGCAACTGGCTGATAGCAAAGGAACAGTCGGGCAACTGGCTGATAGCAAAGGAACAGTCGGGCAGCTGGCTGATAGCAAAGGAACAGTCGGGCGACTGCAGCTGAGATTCAAAGATGTCTGCAAGAGAGACATGAAGACACTGCCATAAATCAAGCAGCCTGAGAGGATGACACTATTTATTGCACCTAGTGGAGATGCTTCCTACGGCACCACCTCAGATTGGCCGAAAAGAAGTTCTTACAACAAGCAGAAGATAAAAGAACACGCCAAAAGGAACACGAAGCAAAAACAAAAAAAAGCAGCTGAAGCATCCCATTTGAGGGGCGTATTCCAAGACTCTCACCTCAGGGGCGTATTCCAAGACTCTCAGCTCAGGGGCATATTCCAAGACTACGACCTCAGGGGCATATTCTAAGACTACCTGTGACCGCCTGGTATACACTAGTATTTATACGTGCTATAATACTACATAGAATAAGGAAATACATTAAAAGCAGTATCTCACAAAACGCAGTATCATAAAAGTTGCAGTTGGCAGTCACGGCTGTGAGAGGCATTGTAGGCACTTCCAGAAAATAATAATGAATGGGTGTTATGCGGGGAAAGTGTGAAGTGAATGTTGTGATTCTTGGGTTTTTTCCCATTGTTTAGGTGGAAAAGAGAGGCGTGTGAAAAAAGTCGAAAAACAGCGAAACGTGTGCAAATGTAGATAGAAGGTAACGTGTGGAAAAAAAAGAAGAGCAAAATGTAGAAAAAAGGAAAGATGTGGGCGATAGAGAGGCTTTTACAGATTTTTAGGACTTTAGGAAGGATTTTTGCAGAGAGTTTATAGTTTTTAGATTTAGAAGAAGGATATTACATAATAAACAAGAAATTTGTGCTAGGTAGTTTGTAGTGTTAGATGAACTTCGTCTTTGAGATTATCAAGACCAGTTTATTATTTTCTTTCCTTCTGTTGGATATATTTCTTTTGGATGTATACACTATTTTGTTTATAAGTGAGTAACGAACATGTCAAATTTGTGAAAATACCGGTACTTGTCAATCGACGGTCAATAAACATATACTGCATTGCTGTTTGTGGAACTTTACAGTATTTCATTTGGAATATACCTTGTCATGTTGAGACTGTTTTGCTTAGCACTAAACACAAAAGGGAAGAACAAACCTGGGAAGAAAAATGAGCAAAAGTCAAGTATTACCATCTCTGGCGGAAGGCCAGTTAGCACTTGAACTACAACAACATATAACGGATTAACTCTGACCAAATAAAATCAATATAACTACTAGTGCCGTATAATCTACACGGCCGCATATGATAACTAATTGGCGCCGTGACCTGCCCGTTTTCTTTAGTGAAAGCAGACAGGAATAATCAATATAATTGATCCAAGTCAAGAACAACAGCAGCAACAACAAGCGTTGTATACACTACAGCAACAACAGCAACAACAACAGGTGTGATATGCACATCAGCTATAACAGCAACAGCAATATGATTGTTAACCATACCATAGAAAATGGGAAAGATACACTGTCAAAACTGGAACAGACTGGAGTAGTCTATAAAGAAGTCACCATCGGATAGCAGTAAGAAATGTTGTTGGTGAAATAAAGAAAGGAATGACACTGCAAATAAATAACATCAACATAAGGAAGCAACAGAAGTGTTAGTTAACAACCCAGAATGGTTGGACAATGAATGTGGAACCGGTAGGAGGGTGGAGAAAAAATTATCACATCATGTCACACTCTGATACCAATCAGTCCCCTATTCTTTGTCAGCTCCCACACCACATCCCACACCGCCCAGCATTCTTTGGTGACCAAAAGTATTCTACACTGCCTAGAGGATACCCACAGCAGATGAGAACAAGTATAATTCGACAGTCACGAAAGTCTATATCCATGGATAGACGTCAACCAGAAATCAAACGATACGTGAATATGGTCACTTGCTATCAACCCCAGAACATTAACTTTGTACCGTACAGACGATGGCAGACACCTAACTGGAGATACCTGCGCCCGCAAATCCAAACCAATCAAAGTACTAGACACATATATGGGAGTAACAATAGATATTGCCGGAGAAAACCAGAGAGCAGCATTACATATTGCCGGAGATAACCAGAGAGCAACAATGCATATTGCCGGAGAGAATCAGAAAGCCACAATAGGTATTGCCTGAGAGAATCAGAGAGCAACAATAGATATTGCCGGAGAGAACCAGAGAGCAACAATACATATTGCCGGAGATAATCAGAGAGCAACAATAGATATTGCGAAGAAAACACAGACAATGCTGTTTCAGAAGCAGAACGGCACACTTCTGAAAACGACCATTTTCGTGACGCCATCAACAGAATAAGACAATATAGAAGCACATCCGACAGTGAAGACGAGACGCCCCTGCAGGTGATTCAATGTAGAGAAATTCACAACAACCAGTATACTGAAGATAATGACACTCGACACACAGCACCATCCAATGAAGAAAACGCAGATAGCGCTACATGCACACTTAAGGAAGATGATATTATTCTTCCATCACTTTCATTGAGACACGAATCTGACCTTAATACGGCACATCCCGAGAGTGACCACGAAAGTATGATCAGTTCAGACAACACTGAATTTCGCACGGCAACGAATCGCCCATATTCTGCCTCAACAGATGACTCCCCACCGTTAACAAAGTGTGTGAGGTTACCTCAAGAGCACCGACGTATGAAATTGCGAAGAAAACGCAGACAGCTGCACAAGACGCAGCATGAGGTGCACCATTGCAAAACTACTTCATCTTTACCCTCGACAACTGGAGCCACCACCCACTCGACAGTGCGAAATACGCCATCCTCTTGTGATCAACGATTGACGAGGACAGAAGTTATCTTGATGGACATCGCCAAGTTCCTTATGTCTACATCGTAAACATCCAGTTCAACGATTATTGGTTTATTGAAAAATCAATCTTCTCTAATAACAAAAAGGTACTCTCCCAGCTATAGTACCCAACGAGTACTCTCTCTAAATAGCACTTCCCCTCGTTCCCCACCATTATCTAAAGTCACTAGTATCCATTTTTTTGGGTTGGAAATTTTATTTTTTCAGACAGATGTCCGCCCCAGTAAATGACCCTGCTGATGATACTGATGATAGTGACAGTTACGACGTCTGCAACACCCAGATATTTAAGCACTTTCGCAAACATTCGCACATTTAGATCACTATGTTATCCAGGTTAAACAGAACTTTAAATTATCTCTGTTCTCTAGTTATTCCAACCTTTTAGAGCGTGTTAGGTACGAAATCTTTATGATTAGAAGAGCACTCAATGATCTTAGAGACGTAGTCAACAATTTTACCCATTACACCACTTTTGCCTTTGAAAAAAAAATACAAGGAAAATTGGACTATTGCTTTAATACAGTTTTTTTTAACTCTTATTTATTCTTGATGAATTTTGTGACAAAAGCAAACACACTATACGCACACATTACACAATCACTAACTATGTTAGAGTCGCACATAGACATGCTCAAGTTCAGTCGCTTACCTCCCTCACTTTTACCTCCCACTGATCTTCTAGAAGTATTCAACCACTTGTCCACTATCTTTCCAATTATACTCCGTCCACCACTAGTTCAACATCATAATCTTTTTCAGTACAACAATTCTTTACGACTTGACGCGATTCTTTCGCAGTCAGAACTCATCGTGTTCTCGCTATTCCTCTTATAATTGTCGATGACGAGTATGACCTGTATATGATTCACTCAATCCCTACACCTATTCCCCCCTCTATTACCTATGATAGTAACATCCACCCCCTCGCCACATATGATACGACAGCATGCGAAATGGATATTAACAAAGCACACACGTATTTTTCCATTGTGACACATGAGAGCTTTTTGAAATGTGATAACTCACCGCTTTCCTTTTGTGTTATGGAAAGACAGTTTTATAATGTTCAATCGCATCCAGAATGTATTTTGCCGATTTTTCTTAATGATGCTGTTAAGACACATACCATTTGTACAAGAACTATTCGATTCGCCCACATGTTACCTTTAGTTTACAACCTCAATGATCGTATATGGCCACTCACATTATTAAAGCCAACAACCCTTTCTCACAGATGTATGACAAATCAGACGTCAATTTATTCTTCCCTACACATCCAAACGCCTTTTACCTCCTGTCACCTTCTCCGACATGCTCCATCACAGACGGATCGTTCTAAATCGGCGCCCCGTTCCGAGTATCCTCCACTATTCAAAAGGACTTTACCTATGTTAACGTGTCTAACAAATTCTAAAATACTCCTTCCGTAGTCTGGAAAAATGTTTACTGTTCCTCCTCGACTACCCCCATTACAGTCAGTAGATATGTCTACCCTTATTTCAGAATTAGACACTAGCTACACACCAGAGGCCATGACCCGACACACTAGAGTGTCAGGACTATTGATTTTGCCTAGTATAATTGGTGTTTTAAACTTTAAGCTGTTTAATGTATAAATACCATGTGTACAAGAAGATGAGATGTCCACAGCGGACATCGGTAAAAGATAATGAGGACATTGTTACCCCCATTGACACAGTGTCACCGTAGGGTTTGCCCAAGCATGTGTATGCTTTTGGCAAAGTTATATGAATGCTTAAAGTATGGCACCGTAGGGTTTGCCCAGGCATTATAAATAAATTGCCAAAGTTTAGGTGAACGTTCAAAACAGGTTGTAAATCAGAGGCGCAACCAATGAGCGTACAGAAAAACATGTTAGGACAGCAAATCAGGGGTACGGGTTGAAGAGTACAAGAGAAGAATGACCAGAGGTCATTAGGGCAGAGCGGTTTGAGAAACTGAAGAGGCAAGATGTGTATTGCAGAGCTCTCAAGTTTTAATTCTGTGGGTGTACAGAAGTTTTCCTCTGAAGTCATATAGATATAGCATGAGTTGTAGTAATATTCAGGAGATTAAATAATGCTGTGGTTAAGAAGTAGAAGTTTAGTAGTAACAGTGATAGTAGGAAGTGTAATTTTGTGAAGATTCAGTGTGTTGACAGTAAGTATGCTCTTCACTTATTATGTACATGAACAATAAGTATGAATTGAAAATGTTGAAGAAACCACAAGATGAGATGCTGTAGAGTGGATAACTCTGTTGACTAAGTAAGAGTAAAGAAAGAAGAAAACAGAGATGAATAGCAACCTGATAGCCAAACTGGGCTTTATTCTAGATGAGTAAACGACTAAGCAATGAGTATCAAGAGGAGAAACAAGTTCATTATTGCGGACTAAGAATAAATGAACTATAAGTTGTCGTCAGAGATAATTACGACTAGTAAGAGATTTGAGAACTTGACATTTATGAGATTACTCATGTGCTCTCACATGATATTTATGCTTCTGCAGATGTATTTAAGCATTGACTTCTGAGTATGAAGTACGTTCAGATTACAGGAATGGTAGTAGAGATGAACCTGACAGGATTAGTCAGAAGGGAATGAAAGTTCCAAGGAGTTATTGAGGTGCTTAGACAAACCAGGGGAAGGTTTGAAGCACGGAAGGAATAAGCCAATTAGATTTAATATGAATTGGTTTCAAAAGGAGAATATATATGTATATAAGTCAGAAGTTGTACTTGAGGCAATTATGAAGTAACAGTAAAAGAGATATATGCTGTATGCCTCACCTTGTTGAAGGAAATAATTACATGTAAATAAACAAGTTTTGAAGGATACCACACAAGTTGGGCTCAATCTGTGAGGGTTGTTGTTGTATGCCAGGTCAATAGTCATTATGAAATCCACTATACGATTAGTCACTATATAACAACGGAGAAGGAAGAGAACGAGTCAAGGGTTGAAAAGAAGAACCATATCTCATCCAGGAATTGTCATCTCTGGCGGTGATGGCCAGTACACCAGTTAACTAGTAACTTACTTGGAAGATATAATAACAAAAGCGATTAGTATCTTAATGGTAATATAACTAGGCCTGCCACCTAATACAGCAATAGGCGGTTACAACAGCTAATGCCCCTACGACCCCCGAGTACATTCCCATTGACATTCGTTCCCCTCCCATGGTGATAAACCCTACTCCGTCATGTATCCCAATATACACCCCACGCCACTAAATAACTGAGACATATATATTTTTACCTAAAATTTGATTTGGTGACATATTTTGCACGTTGTGTACAACTTAAATGCTATTCAACACAGTTCGCGGATTGGCAAAAGACTACATTGTTACTGCACACCATAACGATTCCAGGAGAAATCGCTAACATGGTAACGGATATGTTCACATGTTGATAAACCTTGTATTGAGAGATTAACATCACATATTGATGTACCTGTATTTTTCTGACCTATGTCACATTGTAAGCGGAACGCTGCAGTATATTTTCTTGAAAAATTCTTGTCCATTATAATGCACTTGCATTTGTATGCAGGTTTCCTATTTGATGACGAACCTATAAACAGTTTGGTACTGGGTTCGTGTGTTACTGAGATCGTTCATACTCCACCACCCGATAGTTATCTGTATCCGTATTGTTATCCTCCCTCATAGTAACGACCATTACATAAGCTGGAGATTAGAGACATTTTTTAAAATAATAACTTTGTAACTCCATGTAACCAGATTAATAATTCTATATTTAGATTTTACGACGAACACAGTTCACCACAACTTGTCCAGATTTTTGGTGTTTAAGACCCATATACATCCTGGTAAATCACTGACCGCAGTGGCAGGATTGGTTCGCCTGTATCATATGATTGTATTATGTTTACCACGTTTTATATTGACAATTACGAGAGCGTACAGCTCCAGTTCATATTTCATTATAAAATTATAGATTAATATTGCCTTGTAGGTATATTCCAATGTCATAGTGTATATTACATTTTTGCGTCCCATGGTCTGATGTGTGACCATTAGTTCTATGCTGTTAGGCTGATGTTCGTTGCAGCTACTACATTTACGATTGTTAAATACTTAATGAATATTAGTTATTTCTGTTAAATGTTGCGAAAGTATTTTTATTATTTGTGTTGTTTGCACAACCGATGAAAATCGTATACAATTATTTTTTTTGAAAATGTTAGCATTAAGTATGTTAACATTATGGTGATGACTAATTCCCAGCGTTGTACATATTGATATTGTTGAGAAGTAGTGTACATCAATACTGTTTAATGGCGAAGTGTATTAACAAATTTTATGTATCCTCCGTTTTACGCATGATAAATATACTGGGATCAATCGTTTTACGAAAAAAAAATATTATTTTTCTTATTTTTTTTTCAGAGAACCTCTACCAATAGGTTAGTTGTTTATAACAGTTACTAGCATGAGGCATTTAGTTGATAGTATGCAAATGTCTCCCTCTGGGATACATTTGTGTGGCCCGGAACGTATGTGACCACATGGCCTTTCACGCTAGCATTATCCCTGCTACGAAACTAGCATTTATACGTGCTATAATATGGTACATATAGGAATGACCGACATTAAAAGCAAATAAGAAGTTTTCACACAAAACGCAGGATGATTCAAAGTTCAGTCAGCAAGCACTGCTCTGAGAGGGCAAATATAGGGCAGTCCCAGATGATAAAAATGAATGAGAGCTAAGCGCGGAAAGTGGGAAATGAATGTTGTAATTTTGGTTTTTTTCCATTGTTTAGGTGGAAAAGAGAGTTGTGACAAAAGTCGAAAAGAAACCAAAAACATGTGAGACAAATGTCGAAATAACAGAAAGCCGTGTGCAAAATGTAGAAACCAGAGAGCCGTGTGTAGAAAATTGTAACGTGTGGAAAAAAAGAGTGAAAAATAGCGGGAAAAAGAAGTAGCTGTGTATAAAAAGGAAAGATGTGGGCGATAGAGAGGCTTTTACAGATTTTTAGGACTTTAGGAAGGATTTTTGCAGAGAGTTTATAGTTTTTAGATTTAGAAGAAGGATATTACATATAGACAAGAAATTTGTGCTAGGTAGTTTGTAGTGTTAGATGAACTTCGTCTTTGAGATTATCAAGACCAGTTTATTATTTTCTTTCCTTCTGTTGGATATATTTCTTTTGGATGTATACACTATTAGTTCAATTTAATTGAGGCTCTATACTGTTCCGTTGAGAATATTTATAAGTGAGTAACGAACATGTCAAATTTGTGAAAATACCGGTACTTGTCAATCGACGGTCAATAAACATATACTGCATTGCTGTTTGTGGAACTTTACAGTATTTCATTTGGAATATACCTTGTCATGTTGAGACTGTTTTGCTTAGCACTAAACACAAAAGGGAAGAACAAACCTGGGAAGAAAAATGAGCAAAAGTCAAGTATTACCATCTCTGGCGGAAGGTCAGTTAGCACTTGAACTACAACAACATATAAAGGATTAACTCTGACCAAATAAAATCAATATAATTACTAGTGCCGTATAATCTACACGGCCCCACTAGGCACTTTATAGTGTTTAGGTGAACTTCGTCTTTGAGATTATCAAGACCAGTTTTTTTCTTCTGTTGGATATATTTTTCTTTTGGATATACTCACTATTTTGTTTAAGCGTAAGTAAACAATCAAATCATTGTGTAAATACCAGTGCTATTCGAATGACGTTCAATAAACTTCTGGTTGAATTTTCTGCATTGCTGTTTTTTTTTTGTTTTTTTTTTTTGGATAGGTACAGTTGGATCATTTAAAAACCATTATACGATTATTTGCTTATCACTAAACCTAAAAGGGTAAGAACGAACCTGGAAGGGAAAATTAGCAAAAGTCAAGAATCTCTATCTCGGGCGGAAGGCCTGTAGCCACTTGAACAACCACATATAAAGGATTAGCTCTGATTGAAAAAACAAAACAATATAACTACTTGCGCATTTAACTGACACGGGTACATACATACTCATTGGCGCCGTAACCAGCCCTTTTCTTTAGTGAAAGCATACTCATTTTGGCGCGCGAACATCCCTTTTTCTTTAGTGATAGCAGACAGGTCTAATCACTAATCACTATCATGGATCCACAATCGTTGCAACAGCAGCTTGACCAGCAGCAATTACTGCTACAACAGCAGCAACAACAACACTTGATTAATATCCAGCAATAGCAGTATGATTGTTAACCATCCCTTAAAAAATGGGAAAGAGACTGTCAAAACAGGAGCAGATTGGAGTAGTCTAAATAGAAGACACCATCGTATAGCAGTAAGACATTTTGTTGGTCAAATCAAGAAAGGAATGACAATGCAAATAAATAACATCAACATAGGGAAGCAACAGAAGTGTCAGTTAACAACCGAGAATGGTTGGAACATGAATATAGAACCGGTAGGAGGGTGGAGGAAGGTAAAAAGATCTTGCCAGCAAAATGTCATAACAAAGGAAGGAAGTAATAGGTATAGACCATAGAACAGTCATGGATACAACATTTAATCTAACATGACAGAGGAAATAGAAACAAGTCGTACAAAAATGTGTAGTGTTGCCACGCAAACTGAGACATGTAGAATAGTCAGTGATAGCAACACATCTTTGCATGCAGTAAAAGCACAGAAGTACTATAGTTCAAATCAACCGAACCCCGGTACTAGCTGTCACCACCCACATTCGCCTACAAGTAGCGATGACAACATTCCTCTTAACATACTACAGGAACGACTAGCCCAACAACACCAGACTGTAGAAGATACCGACTTGCGTTCCTACTTCGATACAACGAGATGAGTCAGACCCTGACACTGACGAACAACAAGATGATAACGAGGATGATAAGGAGCACATTGACGATAATATGGATACATCCATTCGGTTCGCCTCGAAACGACCTACGTATCTGTTGGAGCTGCATTCAACTGTTTCTTCTTCTTCTTCTTTGATCCTTAGCCGCCGACCGTCAAAGCAGTCAGTGACCATCACGCCTAGTGGCGTCTTGTAGGGCAACAACAAATTGATTCCACTTTGCTCGGTCGGTGGCCATGCTTCGTACAGTGCCCCAACTCTGGTTCATTCTTTGCATCTCAGCCTCCACAGTCCTCCGCCAGGTTGTTTTTGGTCGGCCTCTCTTTCGTTTTCCTTCAGGGGTCCAAAGCATAGCTGTTCTTGTGATGGCATCGGGGTCTCTTTACGCGAATAGAAGTTGCCCTGTCAATAAGGTTTGCTGATTTAATAGTGATCAGCTTTTTGTCGGTCTTACAAGTGGCCTACAAATTCAACGACGAACATCGTGATAATAATATGATCATAAGAATTGATCAACTGGCAAGTAAAACTCTGGAACCAGTGGCTGGACATCAATGACGACACATTTTATTTGTGGACGAATAACAGAAGATCATCAATATGGCATGTCAGATAAAGTACATCAATTACAATTGTCAATGTCCAATTTGACAGACCTCAACGACTGACTACCGAAGTCCCAAGGACGTCAGGAGTATTATAATAAATATTTCTTGTACGTTTCTTATTCGACTTTTCTAAATATTCAGTAATGCCGGATATCTTCACTGGAAGGTTCATCAGTGTAATAATACAGTAGTTATTCCAGTAGCGGACCTGGTCTCACTAGCGGCAGGCCATGAAGAGGCATGCCGAAGCCCTACCACGATCTTGCTGGAGATTCATAACTGGAGATGTTACATACTGGATACAAACGAAACGAGCCAGAATTGGCAATGGCTAACATTTCACCCTGGAAGGTAGCATATAAATAAAATCATAAAGTCTTCCCAGGATATGGGGGGTAAAAACTTTCAACGAAGTTTGTTGGAATACGTCTGTCTTCATCAACCAGCTTTTTACATCTCTCAGCGTCAGCGCTGTTTTGCAACAAAATCAAAACCCGACTGCATCAAGTTGCGCTCTTTAGTGCAACAATTGGTACGTAATTAATTAAACCTATAATACTTACTCAGATGCGCACACATAGTGCATCTAACACAGTTAGACTTGTATCTAGTTATGTTAAGTCTCGCACACTTAACTCTTATGCGAAAAAGGATTTAACAGATTGCATCGACTCCCAGATTTAAAAAAAAAGCATAGCTTTTTTTTTTTTGAAATATCGTGGAGAGGTCAATCAAATTATATGAAACAACACATACATATAATTATTATTAAGGCATAATTTAAGAAACTAGTAATTAGGATAGAAGAGTTGAAAAAAAAATTAAATACTCAATTCAAATGAATGAGAGAGAATGTACCAAATTGTACAAAACAACCATTAAGATGTGGCAAATGAAGTAATGAAATAATGGTAGGGAAGAATGAAAAGAATGGATGAAAAATATTGACATAAATCAAACAAATTGCTAAAAGAAAAATGTCAATCAATGAACTCAATTAAATTGGACAATGTAGGCATATAACCTTATGAATGTAGGAGAGGGAAACAATTAAATAAAATCTTACTTACTTACTTAGTCGTTCCCCTTCTACCGTGAGGTGTAGAGGTTTGGAAGAGAGAGCGCCAGACTATTCTATCAGCTGTCTTCTTCCTGGCCTGGTTCCATTCTAGTCCTCGGTCCTTCAAAGATTGTCTAATGTTGTCCTCCCAGCGGACTCTGGGTCGTCCTGGAGGTCTGGATCCCTGGTTCTTTGTTTCCCATGCTTGTCGTGGTAGCCGATCTTCTCCCATTCTGCAGACATGGCCAAACCATCTTAGTTGGGACTGTTCTATATGGGTCTGCAGCGGGTGGGATTTTAGGCCTTGACGTATCGTCTGGTTGCGGACCATGTCTCTTCTTGTTACTTCAACCACCTTCCTCAGATACCTCATTTCTGAGGTTTGGATCTGGCTTTTGTGGGTTGTAGTCATTGCCCATGACTCGCATCCATATGTCAAGACTGGGACATAGGTGGAGCGGTATACAGCCATCTTCGTTTTCTTACCAACCTCTTTCTTGCTGAGGAATCCTCGATTTATGGCCTGATAAAGTCTCCCAGCCGCTGCTTTTCGAGTGGCCATCTCTTCTTTGATGCCCCCCTTTCGGTCTATAATAGCTCCGAGATATTTAAAGTGGTCGACCTGCTCCAGGACCTGTTCTCCCAACTTAATCTGATGTTTTCTTTCTTCTCGTGATATCACCGTGGATTTTGTTTTAGAGCTGCTTATGACCATCCCTCTCTTCTCCAGCTCTTCCTTCCAGACTTGCAGGTTGGATTGGAGATGTCTCTGATTTAGCAATCAGGACAACATCATCAGCAAATGCTAGCTCTGAAATACAGACCTGTCTCATCTTCCAGTACCCCACTGAATACTTTCTTGTTCTCTCCTTACATGCCTTGATGACATCGTCCATGAAGAGTATGAAAAGATAAGGTGACAGGATATCGCTTTGTCTTACACCAGTGGTTTTCCTGAACTCTTCTGACTTATAGTTTGCTGTCCTCACATAATTTCTGCAAGACTTGTAGAAGCTCTGTATAGCATGAATCAGAGGTGCTGGAATGTTCTTTCTTGCCAAACAGTCCCAAAGTTTGCTCCAGGGGACCCTGTCAAACGCCTTTTCCAGATCTATGAAGCAAAGATGGATCTCACTCTTGTACTCAAGGGCCTTTTCACTCAGCTGCCTGAGTGTGAAGATTAGGTCTTGAGTACTTCGGTTTGCTCGGAATCCGCACTGGGCTTCATCCAATTGTGGCTCAGCTAGGCGTCGGAGTCTCTGCTCTAGGATTCTAGAGTAGATTTTACCAGGGACACTGAGAAGGGATATGCCTCTGTGGTTTCCACATTGTCGATTGTCACCATTTTTGAAAATCGGTGTTATATTGGCAATCTCCCAATCCTTTGGTGTGGCCTTGTTGCACCACGCTGCCTGTAGGACCCTTAGGAGTAATAGTCGCCTGATGCTCCCATGTACTTAACCATTTCTGGTGTTATACCATCATGCCCTGCTGCTTTGCCCATCTTGATTTTCTCCAGTGCTGCCTTCAGTTCTTCCATCTTTATGTCATCTTCACCATCATTTGTATCCTCTTCTGTGCTAGTGGTTATCATTTCTGATGCTCTACCTTGCTCACCATCAAGGAGTTCTGAGAAATATTCTTTCCATCTTTCCATTACTTCCTTCGGGGCAGTAAGCAATTTGCCTTGCTTGTCCTTTATAAATTTGAGAGGGCATTGTTTTTCTTTCCTCATGTTCTTTAGGGTCTTATAGAACAATTTCTGGTTTTCTTGCGCATCTTTTTCTAGCTTTTCTCCAAATTCTTCCCAGGACTTCTGTTTTGCTGCTAGCACCTTGTTCTTTGCTTCTGTTCTGAGTATCACATATTCTCTATATTTCTCTATTTGTGCTGCTGTGTTTTTAGCTACTAAGTATTGTTTCCATGCCATTTTCTTCTCTCTTATTTTCTCTTTGACTTCTTCTGTCCACGAAGGTGTCCTCTTTCTCTTGTTCCCAAGTCGGACTTCACCACATGCTTCTGCAGCAGCTGTCTTTATGATGTCCTTGAATTTAAGCCAGAGAGTTTCCAAGTCATCAGGTTGTTCTTCTGTGTTTCTCACCGCTGTAGCAATAAGCCCCTGATATCTGGTCTTAATTTCTGGCTCTTTCAGCTTGTAGGTCTTAATGCTCATTTCTTCCGTTCGTTTACTTGGTTTCTTGCGTGGTGCTGGGCAGTTCCTAGGCTGAGCAACTCTTTCAGTTGTTCTTTTGATTTTTGAGGAAAATAACATGCTAAAAGGAAACAAAATTGTCTAAAGGGGTGTAGAAAGGATCAGATGCACCAATAAAGCACGTACGTTATCACACATAGAGGTGTCACACTCTGTGAGGCGCAGCGGCCCGGTAGATACTTGAGGGCATCGTGACAAAATGTCTGCTATGACATTTTCTGACCCAGGGATTGCCCGAATCGTATAATGAAAAGGCTGCAAAGATATGGCGTAACGAGTAGATCTGGAAGACTTCAAGTCCTTGTTTTGGAGCGCTGTAAGTGAACGTTGATCTGTCTCCACATAAAAGTGTGCTCCCAGAAGGAAACATTGAAGCTTGAGAATGGACCACACCATCGCCAACAGTTCCTTGTCCAAGAAAGAATAATTGCGTTCTGTCGTCGTAAGCTTTCTTGACACATACATAACTGGGTGTAATGTTCCACTGTAACACTGCATCAATGCACCACCGATTCCGAAATTCGAAGTATCACTGCGGAGTATAAAAGGTATATCCGCGTTTGGTAAAAGTAAAAAAGGCGCAGATGAAAATAGTGATTTAATTATGTCTAACGTGGTCTGAAATTCTTGTGTACACCGTGTCATGGTAGGTGACCCTATCTTTAAGAAAAGAGAAAAGGTAGTAATGAAAGTAACCAAAAAGTAAATGACCCAAGGAACAACATAGTGTGACAGGATTCTCCGAATAAAATAATAGTATAGTATAAAACTAGCGCAAATGACTATGCGTAGCATAAAATACAAGCACAAGAAAAATTGCGATACTATAGGTATGTGCGTAGTGACGTATAAGTAAGATATAATTATACAAGTGACGATGACGTGAAAAGGAAAATCGAGAATAACGGAACTGTAATTGATGATCTCATATGACGTGTGAAACAAAGGCAAATCAGTAGATAAAAGAATAGATCTATTAGGATGAACTGATGTTGTAGCGTGAGTACTTGGCAATGAAAAAAGTATCAAAAATAGAATGAAGATACAAAACCAGACATGTGTGAATCTGGAATTGCGTCGAATTCCAAAAGGAGAGCAGTGAGTGCGATTTAAAAAAAATAGAAGAACAGGTAAATGCTGAGCTAACCGGCCCAGAAAGAAAAGTAAATAATCCGACAAGAACTACCAATGTACGAAGAAATAAATCCGAACATGTGGTAAAGAACTCACAAGTCTGTGAAGAAGATAAATTGGAACCTACGTGACTGAATGTAGATTCAGTTGACGTGGCAAAGGTAGTGTGCATATCAGACACAACAGAGGAATCTTCCTCTTGTATAGTACTTAATGGAGACATATGATTTGAGCAACGACGATCAGTAGCATGTCGTAATGGGCTCAAAGAAGTACTAAAATTAGGGTAATGAATAATAGTATCATTATCACAGCAAGGTCCCACGACCCTAGCAGAACATATTATGTTAGCAGAATGCACATGGGAATTAACGTTTGGCATAATTGTTAACGTAGTGGCAGTAAGGTTACGTCGACGTTCCCAAGTGGCTGTTTGTTGAGCATTACACTCTTTAAATCCATGGATCCGACCGACAATCAAGTCAGCTATTGGTGACGGAAGCTTACAAGCATGGATTTTACCTGTAAAGAATGGCGTAGCTACATGTATTATTGCCGTTGGAAATGTCTCAACTGTACCTGCGAAAGTAAGGCATTTAACACGTTTATCTGTTGCACATGACGGGTGGACCAAGGATTGCCTAATCCCGATCGTGGAACAACCTGAATCAAATAAAACAGATACAGGAATACTATTCACAAATCCCTTGTTCAAAGCCAGAGATCCTGTTCCGACGTGTGTTGCTGCTGACATGGCGGACGCGGTAGACATTGCAGGAAGGCTTGGTAAGATATGGCCGCAACTCAACGTAGTAATCGCCTCAGGCTGAAATAATGTTGTGCATTCTGGACAACGAGAAGCCTGGTCAAAATGTATAGACATGAGGATGCCTTATGTACATTAACAACTGTATCCTGATCTAAATTAGTTTGAGGATCATGCTGAGCAGAATTAGCATGGCGATGCGACTTATCATTTAAATTTCTTGTCTCTACCTCTGGACCCATTTTGACTATTATCTCTGAAATTGTTATAATTATTTGATCTATTGTGCTCACCATTTTGCTTTGATCTCCAATTAGCGTGGTAACTATTATCCCTTTGACCATAGTTTCGGTTTGGTGAATTATGTTGGTTATGAAATGAATTAGATCGTGATTGGCCCTAATTCTTGTAGTTATTTCCTTCATAATTTCCAGAATTATTTTTATTGAAACCATATGACATATTAAATTGTCTCCATTTTTGCTGTGAGGGAGAATCACCACGACATAGTTTCCCTTGGAAAGAATCAAAATTCGTATAATCTCCCTTTCTAAAGTTTCTATCGTGACTGAGAGATCGATTGCGAAAATGATTACCGTGTTGCATGGCAGAAGCAACAGGCAATCCTTCTCTAACCTGCGAATGGCTAAATACCATATTGTTATGTGCGGTACAAAATTGTGTACAAATTTGATCCATGTCCTTCAAATTCGCAGGTTTTCGTTCATGAAAAAACGAAAGGAATGTTGCATTGACTGATGTCATTACTTTATCGCGAAGTATAAGGTCCATGATTGATTCGTAAGTATGATCAATCTTTGATAGCTCAATCCACCTATTAAATATTCGGCGGATAGTGGCTACAAAATCAGCGAAATCCTTCCCAGTTTCAGGCAGTAAGGATTTGAAACGAAGACGATATCCTTCCTCGTCAAGTTGATATTTTTTAAGTAGAGCAACCCTGACATTATCGTAGTTCTTTCGAAGAGTTTCCTCCATTGTGGTTATAATAGTTAAAGGCTCTCCAGCTAAAAATTCCATTAGCTTAACACTCCATTGTGCTTTATCTAACTTATGTGACTCACATACACTTTCATAGCGTGACAGGTAGCATGCTATGTCATCACAATTTGGATTGAATATAGGCAATTTAAATTTATCGTTACCGTTATTTTTTCCTGAAAAACCAGAAGTATTGGAGTTACTGTTATTACCATTTTGACCCCTTAATTTTAATTCCTCCAAATGAAGGAGCATCATTTCCTTTTCTGTGCTAAAGTCTTAGCCTTGCCTCCTCCATCTCTCTATCAAATTGCATTTTAATATTTCTTTCCTCTATTTCTTCAAGACGCCTTTCTTCAGCTTTTTCCTCCTGTAATTCTCTTCTCTTCTTTAGCTTACTTTTCAGCTAATTCTTGTTTTGCTTTTGCCAACTCTGTCATAGCAAATTCTTTTAAAGCTTCACCTTTGTAGCCAAAAGCTTTGCCCTGCTCGACAAAATAATCCATTGTCAACATTTTTATCAATATTGTGACTTACTCAGTCGAAATATATAGTAAAGAATTTAAAAAAATTTTCCTTAAATACTGAGTGACAAGTTCTATGTCCAGAGAACTTGTATTCCAAATTCTATAATCACCGAAATTGATACTATATTATAATTATTATTAAGTAATCTTTAAATTATGCAGTTATACAAAAGTTAAAATAGCATAGCAGACAAATATACATGATAAAGATAACGAGAACAACAATGACAAAGACAAGATATCAAGGAACAAATGATAACGTTCGCAGAAATCAACTAAATAATAAAGAATAAATAAAGATGATAACTATTGCAAAGCTTGCAATGATAGCTGCGAATAAGAACTAGACAAGTGACAACACAAGATATAAACATGAAGTGTGTATACAACTTAGCGATAGCAAGGTAAGATCAACAATTACGAACATAGTCAATTATAAAACCAAGGTACGGATAGAAAAAATATAACGATAACAATAGTGATAATGCAACGTCACGACTAAATAATTAGTTGTTACAAACAACCAAACGCAGTGGACTAAAAAAAATCCTTCAGCTAACATAGCTGGAACTTTCCACCGTGGGAAGTCTGCAAAAATGGTCCCTATAGAACACTCACGAAGGCCCGGTGTAGAATCTGGGATGTACCCTTCGTAAGTCGCCAACCCAACCGACCCGCATTAAACATGGAACATATAACATAGAAAATTAATATAAGTAAAATAGTTGTGGACATATTAAGCAAAGGCTCACATAAAACATGCAACGGTGGCACCAGTACAAACGGTCAGTCACCACTTATCTTTTAAAATGAGAAAAATTTCCCGGTCCTCGCAAAGTTAGTGTTGAAAGATCTCGGGTGTTGCTTGATGAGCTTTACAAAACTGGTAGAAGTTCAAGGTTGATCCTGGCAAAGTATGTTCGTTTGGCTCTCTTGATGGTCAGACTTTATGACAGTTAAATTGATTTCTCAGAGAAAAGTAGTGTTCTTGATCTTGATGCCTTGACCCAAAAAAAATCTGCCATGGTACGGAACTTGATATTTTCGTTGTATTATTTCTCGAAAAATGTTCTTGATTATGAGGGACAAATTTTCTTGTCCCCTTGGACTGGACCACCAGATGTCAGAGCTACATTCAACTATTTGGTCACCGGTTGTTTGATCGTGCTTTACGCGAATAGAAGTTGCACTGTTAATAAGGTTCGCTGATTTAATAGTGATCAGAATTTGGTCTGGCTTACAAGTGGCCGACAAATTCAACGACGAACATCATGATAATAATATGATCATAAGAATTGATCAACTGGCAAGTAAAACTCCGGAACCAGTGGCTGATCATCAATGACGACACATTTTATTTGTGGACGAATAACAGAAGATCATCAATATGGCATGTCAGATAAAGTACATCAATTACTATTGTCAATGTCCAATTTG
Organism: Oreohelix idahoensis; assembly: GCA_024509875.1. NCBI lineage: Eukaryota > Metazoa > Mollusca > Gastropoda > Stylommatophora > Oreohelicidae > Oreohelix > Oreohelix idahoensis. Next base: position 315,910 of record JAMPIV010009670.1, read on the forward strand.
ACAGACCTCAACGACTGACTACCGAAGTCCCAAGGACGTCAGGAGTATTATAATAAATATTTCTTGTACGTTTCTTATTCGACTTTTCTAAATATTCAATAATGCCAGATATCGTCACTGGAAGGTTCATCAGTGTAATAATACAATAGTTATTCCAGTAGCGGACTGCTCTTACTAGCGGCAGGCCATGAAGAGGCATGCCGAGCCCTACCACGATCTTGCTGGAGATTCATAACTGGAGATGTTAGATACTGGATACAAACGAAACGAGCCAGAATTGGCAATGGCTAACGCTTCACCCTGGAAGGTAGCATATAAATAAAATCATAAAGTCTTCCCACGATATGGGGGGTAAAGATTTCAACGAAGTTTGTTGGAAGACGTCTGTCTTCATCAACCGGCTTTTTACATCTCTCAGCGTCAGCGCTGTTTGGCAACAAAATCAAAACCCGATCGCATCAAGTTGCGCTCTTTAGTGCAACAATTGGTACGTAATTAATTAAACGTATAATACTTACTTAGATACGCATACATAGTGCATCTAACACACTAAGACTTGTATCTAGTTATGTTAAGTCTCGCACACTTAACTCCTATGCGAAAAAGGACTTAACAGTATCTTCATCAAACGAATCAGTACCACGAACAAAGTTTATACGCCTTCCACAGGAGCATGTTCATATAAAGCTGTACAGGAAACGTCCATCTACACGAAAAAACATCGCACAGCACAAAACATAAACATCGCAACACCCTTCTTGTAACACTGCATCAACCGTCACTGCTGTAGACACTGAGAAGAAGTACGATAGAAGATTGTCCAGAAGGGACATCGCTCTATTAGAGATAGCCAGGTTGCTCTAGCTAGGCTACTGTAAATGGTTTTATTTTTTTTTCCTTGTACGATAGCAGATTGCCCAGGAGAGGCTTTGCTATTTTGGAGTCGGCCAGGTTGCTTTCGCTAGGCTACTCTAAATGGTTTTATTTTTTTCTCCGTGTACGATAGCAGATTGCCCGGAGAGTCATTGCTATTTTAGAGTCGGTCAAGTTGCTCTCGCTAAGCTGATCTAAAAGGTTTTATTTTCAGATGCTGCCAGCCACCTTCTAGGTCGTCCTGCTGATGCTATCAGCGGCAGTCATAACCGCCAGTGAAGAGAAACTAATCTGGAGAGGCGCAACACTATTCGACATGCACAATTACCCTTGTTACAGCGTTTAAACCATTACACTCAGAATAAGAAGTTTTCAATAGCATCTTATTTTGTACTTAGAAATATATGTCTCAAGATAACCAAACACATGGGTCACATTGATGTACTATTAGCCGCTAAGGCAGAATCTCAAAGGTTAAGGAAGACATTGTTTGATCTCAAGCTACACTTTCATGATATGACACAAGCACATCAACCAAAACGAGCGATTTTGCCGTTTGTAGGCAATACGTTACAGTTTATTTTTGTTGTTGGCAGTGCACCCGACGACAACTATGACAGTTTATGTCATAACATTAAGACCTTGGCGGAAAACCAAGACTTTAATACACATGTGGTTAGCCAGACCATCACAAATGGTGAACAATACTCAGAGCAATGTTTTCTCAATTAACAAAATTTTTCTACTTGTCTGTTCAGGAGTTGCTGAACCAGACATATGCTATGGATCATTTTATGGTTACTTATTACACATTGTTGAATTTCATTGATACTATCGTTAACCAGTTATCTTTTCTGATACCTCATACGCTTCGTTTCGTACTTCTGATATTCCGTCACGGAATTTATTCGCTTACTATCAATGCTTGTCACTTCAGGCATTTCTATCTCACTCCGAACTCCTAGTCTTCGTAAAAGAAAAAATATACAACAACAACAAACAAATTCCTTTGATTATTATCGACGCTATTTATTGCATCTATCGTGTGCATCCTTTACTTATTCCCTTGTCTACCCATATCATTTCACACCATGACTCCTCTGCGTATACAGCAGCTATCTATTACACAAACGCATATGCTATTGCAGTGAACAGAGCTAACACGTACTTCACCATTGTATCACAGCACAATTAGGAGATAGGTATAGCATCGCCATTTCCCTTCTGTAACATTGATAGTCTTTTCTATCGCTTAAGTAACTATGTATCATGTATCATGTCTTTTTACCAAAGTGTTGGGGTCGAGACACACAGTTCCAACTTCCACTTCACGTCCTTCATCTTTCCCGATATGCTCGATTTCTTATAACTATTTTTGGACTGATGACCGGTTCCATACATCTTCCGTTCTCAAGATGTATTTACCACTGAGAATAATTCTATTCAATTTTACTTCCCTACTTTTGTAGTATGGCAACCTCTCAAATTCATCCATCCACACCGGAACTACTTTTTCTACCCCCCCACCCCCAACCCCTACCTTGCCATCCTTGCACTCTGTTGACATAACCCCTCTCTTAACTGAATTGAACAATGTACAGAAATAGTATCTGTAAACGTATTAATTGTATTCGCATAAGAAATAATATCGCGACTACTGAGTGGGCGATGTTAAAGTAACCACAGAGACACCAGTAAACAGACTAACTGTGAATATCCCCATGCGAGTTTTTCTTTATTTTTCCTTTCTCCCACGCCTCACATTCCTTCAGCAACCCCCAGCTATTTCATTAAACCCCTGCTCTCCCTTAGTTTACGCTACACTGTGCCCGTCAATGGGAGTTCTCATACATCCAGACAGCGTTACCTTCCCTGCTCTCGTTGAAAATCGCAGAGGTCATTGTGAAACGTAAATACAGTTCTAGTTCAGTTACGATTCAGATGTATGTATTAGGTTATGATACAATCATTGTCCTGAAGTATTGATTAAAAGTTCGAGTTTTGTTTGGCATGACCAAACCTTCTATGTGTTGACTGAGAAAAGTTCTTAAGTCCTATATTGTTTATGTACATTGAATATCATCAGTTTTTATGTATTACTACTAGCGTTTGTTAAGTAAAGATTTACATAAGTATTGTATTAATACATGAATACCATTTACATATTGCGTATTGCATATTGCTATCCATATCCCATACTGTTTAATGGCAAAGTGTATAAACAACTTGTATGTGTCCCCCGTTTTATACATTATAAATCTACTGGGATCCCTCGTTTTACAAACACAAATTTTTTTCCTCACATGTATAACTGAGACCTTGTACAATTTGTTTCATTTGGCCTCACATGCGTATGCCCCCATTCAATGAATTGTACCAGTAACATAATTTTTCTCAACCATTGTTCATTGCCAGTTGGCTCATAAGTATATGCCCCCACTTCATATTTTGCTCCAGTATGTATGTTAGGGACTTGACATTTTTTAGTTGATAGTACGAAAATGTCTCCAGATGGGATACATTTTTGTGGCCCCGGGTCTTGTGTGACCGCCTGGCATACACTAGCATTTATGCGTGCTATAATACTACATAGAATAAGGAAATACATTAAAAGCAAATACGGCTTTTTCTCACAAAACGCAGTATCATAAAAGTTGCAGTTGGCAGTCACGGCTGTGAGAGGCATTGTAGGCAGTCCGACAAAATAATAATGAGTGGGTGTTATGCGTGGGAAGTGTGAAGTGAATGTTGTGATTCTTGGTTTTTTTACCAATGTTTAGGTGGAAAAGAGAGGTGTGTGAAAAAAGTCGAAAAACAGCGAAACGTGTGCAAATGTAGATAAAGGGTAACGTGTGGAAAAAAGGAGACGTGTGAATAAATGGCGGGGAAAGGAAGGAGCTGTATAAAACGGAGAGATGTGCGAGAAAGAGAGATGATAGAATTTTTTTTTTTGCTAGGCAGTTTATAGTGTTTAGGTGAACTTCGTCTTTGAGATTATGAAGACCAGTTTGTTTTCTTCTGTTGGATATATTTTTCTTTTGGATATACTCACTATTTTGTTTAAGCGTAAGTAAACGATAAAATCATTGCGTAAATACCAGTGCTATTCAAATGACGTTCAATAAACTTCTGGTTGAATTTTCTGCATTGCCTTTTTTTTTTTTTTTGGTTTTTTTTTTGGTTTTTTGGAACGTTACAGTTGGATCATTTAAAAACCATTATACGATTATTTGCTTATCACTAAACCTAAAAGGGTAAGAACGAATCTGGAAGGGAAAATTAACAAAAGTCAAGAGTCTCCATCTCAGGCGGAAGGCCTGTAGCCACAACGACATATAAAGGGTTAGCTCTGATTGAAAAAACAAATCAGTATAACTAATTGCGCATTTAACTGACACGGGCACATACCACCACAAGGCCATATTCCAAGACTACCACCTCAGGGGCGTATTCCAAGACTCTCACCTCAGGGGCGTATTCCAAGACTCTCACATCAGGGTGTGATGCCACACTGTAATTCTGTCTTTCAACCGGCCCGATTCTGTCGTCTATTTTGTATTTCTGTCGTCTAATTGGTATTTCCGGGCCGATCCTGTTCTTTTATTTTGAATTTTCATCATTTTTTTTCTTCTCATTTGAATATATATCGAGTTTGGTATTTTTGAGGAGGTAAATTAAATGGGGTCGTTTTATGACGGTAGATTTATTTTACACTCGACCAGTTTTATTTTCTTCTGATCACGCGATTTTCCGTTGTTTACGGAAATCGCTATTTTCGGGCACGCCGGTATGACGCGTCAGAAACGCACGTGGACGTGATGTCATTTTGGACACGCGGTCGGGTTGTTTTCAAATCTGATTGGCGTAGCTCATAGTTATGTTTATTTTTCTGAGCGTTTCCATTGGTCGAGGGAAAGCTAGGGTATGCTCAGGAGAGAACACGCGGGGTTGGTCCCGGTGTGTATAAATAGTCAGTTAAACGGCGGCCTAGTTCTCTATCGTAAGAAATATTGTCAGCCGTCAGACTTCGCATTATCGTTCTCCACGGTGGGAAAAACCAGCGATAATAGGTATGTAGGATTTTATTATCGTTTATTTATTAGTGGTTCTTTTAGAATTTCGTCCGTAGTTAATTTCTTCGGGGGACATTAACTTTTCAGTTTTAAAATAAACGATAGTGCCATCCATTATCATTTTTTTGAAGAACGACGTAAATGCAACAGTGTGCTTATTCTTTCTATGATTTTGGCAGTAGTTAGGAGTGTGGGAAGTTGTGAGAAACACGTGTGCCCATATTTGTAGAATGTTATGTAAAACCACCATTTATTTCTGTGTATTTACTAATGTAATTTTATGGGGAAATCCCTGGTGTGTTCGTTAATTTTACTGAGCCTTAAATGTGAGAAATATTGTCGGAGGGTTCAGATTTACGTTGTAAGTGAATTATACTGCTTAGTGGAGTAAACTATTCCTATAGCAAGATTTCATTTAAATTGGGGCTTAAGTAGGAAACCTCATGTGTAAATGTTAAAAAGGAGACCACGGAATTTCGGACAAAAGAAGTTCCCGAGTTGAAAATGTTGACACGTGGGTAGCCACGCGTCACAAATAGATAAGAGGCAGACAGGTCGGGAGGTTCTGTTTATTTATCTGGCAGATTATAGATGAGAGAGAGAGGGGGAAGGAGTGAGATTTAAGTGCCACGTGGAATAGAAATATTTTATGTATCGTTTTCAGAACGAGAGAAGGGGAGAGGGAGGAGAGAGATTTAAGTGCCACGTGGAATAGAAATATTTTATGTATCGTTTTGAGAACGAGAGAAGGGGGAGAGGGAGGAGAGAGATTTAAGTGCCACGTGGTAATATTAATTTTTGTAATGTTGTACATGACGAGTGAGCCACGTGGGCAATATTATTTTATGTATTGTTGTAAATGACGAGTGAAGGGGAGTTAGGTTAGAGATGCGTTAGGTTGGAATTGTTATACAATAGACGCATCTTCTTTTAATTTCAGCGAGTCGCGGCAAGAATAGTGGGGGAGCGTAAATTTGCCCGTGTGCAAAATTACCCACGGCAACAGGACCTATCTTAAGGGTCAGACCTATGGTCTCTGGCAGTGAAGTCCCTATGCTTCAGCTGGACCGTGGTTTATTTATCATACAGCCGAGAGCATCGCTATTATAGTCTCTAGCAACGGCAGGTGGCCGTGAGACTGGTTTCAATTGCGTACAGCCGGAAATCAAGGCTGTGGTTTTTTTCCTCTAACTCCGGAGAGGATTAAAAGAGGGAAGCTATTCAGCAGCAGAGAAGTTTTGTCGACAGTTCAACAAGTACCTCATGCTTGACGCCAGAACTTCATCCTCATCATCGCAGAATTCAGGAACAGGTGACAGGGTTACCATACCTCGGTCCTGAAAGTAACGAGAAAAGAGCGTAACGGAGACGCCGCATCATCAGTCGTCGAGTGGTAGAGAGACACTGAGACCAAGAGAGAGAGAGACAGAGAGAGAGAGAAGGAGGGAGAAAATAGACAGGACCAGTAGGGTCTGTTCAGTATCCACTTGACGGATAGATACTGAGCCATTGTGTTACTCCAAGTCTATTATTTGTAGCGTTTCCAGTGGTGTTAGTTAGCGGTGCATATCGCCTACCTAGAGGAAAGCGGTGTAGACGGTTCGTTGAGGAAGAGTCAACAGGACTGAGACAGTAGCAATCTTAGTGGTATTAGAGAGTGGAGGCTAAAGTTGACAGCCCCACAAGATCAAAGTACTTTAAAGCACTAACCATTTTTATTGTTCCTCAGCAGGGTGACAGGAAGAGTGAATGTGATTGAGGTTTTTTTTTGAGGGTCTTGCTATTTAATCGTTACTTGTTTTCAGGCCGTGCAACAGTGCACGCTATCGACTGACTTGATGACGTAATATGCCATTTTTATGTTTTTCTTGTATGTAAATAAATATACACATATATTATTTACTGGATCAGCTTCTATTCTTTACTATACTTACTTTATGTCGTCTGTATAGTGGTGTCTGTGGTCGTTTTTTTTTATACACCTTATCTCGTTGTATTTAAAGGAAGTCAGAGGAGGGTGAGATTATAACCAGTTTGACGTCACGAAGCGGCAAGGGCGAGTCAAAACCTGGTTCTATCCCTTGAGCCAATAGTCTCATCTGTCCACAGGCATGTCATTTTCCATCTAAATTCTATCTTCTCAGACTTTCTCATACTAGGGTCTTGTTTTCATTCAGGCAAACTCTATAAACTTAAAATCACTTCGTGACACAGGGGCGTATTCCAAGACTCTCACCTCAGGGGCATATTCCAAGACTACCACCTCAGGGGCGTATTCCAAGACTTCCACCTCAGGGGCGTATTCCAAGACTCTCACCTCAGGGGCGTATTCCCATAGTCATACTACTACTACCACTACTACCACTACTACCACTACTACTACTACTACTACTACTACTACTACTACTACTACTACTACCACTACTACCACTACTACCACTACTACCACTACTACTACCACTACTACCACTACTACCACTACTACTACTACCATTACTACCACTACTACCATTATTACCACTACTACTACTACCACTACTACCACTACTACCACCATTACCACTACTACCACTACTACCACTACTACTACCACTACTACCACTACTACCACTACTACCACTACTACTACTACCATTACTACCACTACTACCATTATTACCACTACCACTACTACCACTACTACCACTACTACTACCACTACTACTACTACTACTACTACTACTACTACTACTACTACTACTACTACTACTACTACTACTACTACTACTACTACTACTACTACTACTACTACTACTACTACTACTACTACTACTACTACTACTACTACTACTACTACTACTACTACTACTACTACTACTGCTACTACTACTACTACTACTACTACTACTACTACTACTACTACTACTACTACTACTACTACTACTACTACTACTACTACTACTACTACCACTACCACTACTACTACCACTACTACTACTACTACTACTACTACTACCACTACTACTACTATTACTACTACTACCACTACTACCACTACTACTACTACTACTACCACTACTACTACTACTACTACTACTACTACTACCACTACTACTACTACTACCAATACTACTACTACCACTACTACTACTACTACTACTACTACTACTACCACTACTACTACTACTACTACTACCACTACGTGACAAAAGGCTTGGGGGGGGGGGATAATTTGTAGACTATAGAAATCTTGAACTGACTACCTTCTTTCTCTGGCATATAGAGTCGCGGTATCCCAGGGATTATTTGTAGTTGTCAAGTTTCACCAGCTAAAACTCATGAACCTGTCTTACACAAAAACATTCTGCATTCTACACATTCGTGAACATCGTGAACTACGGAGAGGAAACATGATCTTTGACCTGTGACGTGAAGTTAACAATCAACAAAAATCATTTACCGTAGTTTCATTTTTCCAACGCTCTGTTGGTGGCAATGCAAGACGTAAATGGTCCGGCAGAGAAACAATTTTCATGTTCCAAATTCCAAATACTTTGTAGTTTGAATAGTGTTCTTTGAGGGAGCTCAATATTTCTAAAAGTAGATACCCACAGTTTTATGAGCTCCCTGCCGCTACATTAAGAGGTGGTTTCTGTCAAATTTTTAATGCAGATATTGTCAGATTATTAATGATCTAACACAGCTATTATAAATTAATGTCTGTACGTTTTTAATTTGTCCAACGAGAAAATTTGATTGGCCAAACCCACAAATACGATTAGCTAAACAAAAAACAAGGCAACCATGGATTTGAAGCTGGGGGGGTCAGACTGGACCACTCGCGGTTTAATAATAAATAATGTGAATCTGGATACACAGGGCAGGAAGGTTCGGCCTATTAATTTGGAAGGCTTAATATGTGTCACGGGGGCCGACGGGGGCCTTATGAAGTCTAGATCAGATTTCTCAACCGGCATTCCACAGAATCTAGGGTTCACCGAGAAAGGGTCTCTAGGGGATATAATTCCACAAACCACAGAACCCTAGGGTTCACAGAGAAATTGGTCGCTAAGAGGCACAGAACCTTGGGTATCAACTGAGAAAAGTTTCTAATGGTTCCTGTAGAAAACAAATGTTGCCACTGAAACCTTAGGGTTCGCCGAGGAACTGGTCGCTATGGGTTCCACGGAACCTAGGTTTTTTTTTAGATAAGGTCGCTAGGGGGGTCAACATGAACAGGTAACATTAGGAGGTCTCATCATTGAGTGGGGTCGATGAGTGGGGGTTTCCAGAATAACCTGTTCTTGGGTGGGGGGTGTGGGGAAAGGAACAAGTTGAAAGGTGTATGCTATAGGTTGAACGGATAGAAAACCCAAGAGTTGGATGAGGGAAAATATTTATCGCTGGGGGTTCAAGGGTACTTTGGGTTTCAATCTAGAATGGTCGCTAGGGGTTAGAATAGGGTTCACCGATAAGGTTTAAATGGTTCCATCTGACTTTCACAAGGTATGGGGGGGTATACAAGTTAAAGCGGTTTCCACTAGAAGCTGGGGGTTCGCTATCGAGAGTTTATGGTCTAGGGGTTCCACAGAACCCTAGGGTTTCCACCAAGAAAGGTCTGGGGATCATGGGTTGTGGGGGGGGGGGGGGGGGGGTGGGGGGGGTTGGTGGGGGGGGGGGTGGGGTGGGGGGGGGGGGGGGGGGGGGGGGGGGAGGGGTGGTGGGGGGGGGAGTGGGGGTGTTAGGGGGAGGGGGGGGGGGGGGGTTGGGGGGGGGGTGGGGGTGGGGGGGGGTTGGTTGGGGTGGGTGGGGGGTGGGGATGGGGGTTTGGGGTGATGTGGGGGGGGTTAGGGGGGGGGGGGGGGGGGGGGGGGGGGGGGGGGGGGTATGAGGGGTGGTGGTGGGGGGGGGGTGTGGGGGGGGTGGTGGGGGAGTGGTGGGGCATGTGTGGGTGGGGGCATGTGGTTGTGGTGGGGAGGGGGGGAGGGGGGGACCACATGAAGGGTAGAGTAGGGGTAAAGGTGGTCAAAATACTGTAAAACAGGGGAAAAGGGAAAAAACAAAACAATTTTCTACTCAAAGGGAGCACTGGTAATTATTATTGCAAAATTTACAATTTACTGATCACGCTAAATGGCTACTAGGGGGGGAGGTGGGGATATAACAATTTACTGATCAGTGGGGCTAAGCATACTATGAGCTGTAGTTTTATAACAATTTTTTTTTGATCACGCTAAGCTACTATGAAGCTGTGGATATAAACAATTTACTGATCACGCTAAGCTACTATGAGGCTTTAGGGGATATAACAATTTACTGATCACGCCTAAGCTACTATATGAGCTGTAGATATAACAATTTACTGATCACGCTAAGTACTATGAGCCTGTAATATAACAATTTACTGATCACGCTAAAAAAACTATGAGCTGTAGATATAACAATTTACTGATCACGCTAAAAGCTATATGAGCTGTAGATATTGAACAATTTACTGATCACGCACCTAAGCTACTATGAGCTGTAGATATAACATTTTGTATGCAGGGGTTCCCTGAGACTTTACAAAAGTAAAGCCCTAAAAAAGGACTGAAAGCTCTGAATAAGGACTTTTTGAGTTTAATATCGTTGGGAAAGCCATTTTTTTTCAGGGCACGAGGCAACGTATAGAAGACATGAAGACTTTTTAAGTTTTAACATTAATTTGAAATATACATCAATTTTAACTATACTTTACTTAACACAACACTAAGATATGCTGTAAGCTTAACAATCTACGATTTTCAAACATCCTTTAGAACAGTGGTACTACAAATCTTCTGCTGTGTTTTGAGCTTCGATCTAACAAGCGTTCACAATGGCGGTTATTTATGACCCCTCTTCAGTTATCCGATTGTGTTGAGGATGATTATTTCTAGCAAGATGAGGCAGCCCTCTGGATAACTTCTCAGCTCTGGCAGATCTTGAAGTGATTTCGGGGAGTACGGACTGGGTCTGAGACGGCTTCTTTAGATATCCATCTCAGGTGTAACCCTTTTCTCAGAACGTCCAAACATTTCGTTCCTTTCCTGCTTGCTCTCGAACGTCCAATCATTTCATTTATTTCCTGCTTGAAAACTTTCGTGGGATTTCAAGACTGTTTTGCGAATTTTTGCTAGTTTAGCGACAAAATCATAATTTCATCGTTAGTTATCAAAGATAATGCTCTCCCACTGCCATAATTACACGTATTAGCAGTTTCTGCACCAATTCCAACAAGAATTATTCTGCTCGGGGCATTAATTATAAAAATATCGCAGAATTTAATTTTGCGCGTTTACAAGGGATATCCCTATATAGGTTCGTTGCGATTTCCAGTACGTATCTTGCCGTGTCACGACTCTTGCTTGTTGCCAAAATATTTCCGTGTTTAAACACACACACACCCATATATATACTGTTCAAAAACAGAAACGCAACTTTTTTGGTGTAACTTTTATAAAAGATATTCGCTGATTGGACATCAGTCAACCTATCGACTGTGTCCACCTGGTCATTAACTTCTCGTGGTTACCTGAATTGTACTCACCTCATGATTCGTGAGGTCATGAAAGAGGTTAAGGTCAAAACAACATTTTTGACAATAATTCGTGACAGGTTCATGTGAATCCCGTGAAACTTACTGAACACAAAACTCTCTGACCATATTATTGAATGCCTATAAAAGATTGACGCTCCTCGAATAAATTCAGTTGAAAATTTAATGCGCAAGTATGGCTCATCTCACTACAGAACAACGAGTCATCATCATTGGGCGTTTACAGACTGGACAGTCACAAAGTGTAGTGGCCAGACAATTTAATGTGGTTAGAAGCACCATTAGTCGCCTTTGGAGGCGATTTCAAGAAACTGGCTCAGTTTGTTATATTATATATATATATACACGTACACAGTAAAAGTCAGAAAATCAGGACTACTAAGGGATTAGGTCGGTCTGGATTTTCGGATTTTCTAGATTCTCGCGCAGTACTTTTAAAATTCAGATTTAAGAATGAATAAAGAAGAGATGAACAGACAAATTTTGTTGGTTCATTCATTAACAAATACAGAATGTTTCACTTAACAAATACAGAATGTTTCACTTAACAAATACAGAATGTTTCACTTAACAAATACAGAATGTTTCACTTAACAAATACAGCATGTTTCACTTAACAAAATAATGATATTTATTCGTTCACTTTCGCGACTTCTACTGCGTCTGCTGCACTTCATGTCGATGGAACACTTACAGCTTCTACTGCGTCTGCTGCACTGCTTGTCGATGAACCACTAGTTAACTAGTGACAGACGCTTCTATTGTTTCTTTTAACTATTTTCGTATAAATAAATATATATCCAAAATTTCTGCTATCAGAATTTGGTCGAAGATTGGAATTTATGTCAGAATAAGAGGTAAAGTATGAAACAATTATTTAAACCACTCACAGACAGGTATTTCGATTTTCAATTTTTATTTCTGCAACTTTTAAAGTTTTTGTAAGCAGTTTAGTGAAGCCTAAAAATATGTTGTTAAGTTAATTGCTAGTAGCATAGTAACAAGTGTTAAAACGTTCGAATAGCGTTTGGCTTAGTATTTTTGCGTGCTGTGTTCACGGTTTCGTACCCACATTCCTGGAGCGATAACTATTAATATTAGACAAAACATAAAGGTATGTTTTCAGGCACTCGTAAGAAAAAATAAAGAAGTAGAACACCTTCCGTACGACAAGCGAATCACACTGGACCCCACAGATAAAAACTCAGCCCCTTATATGACGCAATCACTTCTGTTGTTCCCCTATTAACAGTATGTGTCAGTCACAAAACAAGAACAAAGACAATTGATACTGGATCCAGACAATAGTAATAGAACAGTGGGTAGGGTTTCCCCTGGTATTGATGTAATGAACACTAAAAAACACATAAGGAAGGGGAAACCCGTGGCCTTACCCAGGGTTCGAACACTTGGACAACCCCGAGTGGCTTACCAGGCCCGTTCCGTACCTTCCGTACGACAACTCCGCCTAGCTATCAAGCGAATCACACTGACCCCACGGCCAGCTAGGCATCCCCAAAAAAAGGATGCTTTACTGACTATTTATCAGTAAGAAACACAAGATAACACCGGAATGATATAACAGTGGACAACTCAGTCCCCTTAAATGACGCAATCACTTCTGTTGTTCCCTATATAACACTATTGGCAGCTGATCACATCACATGTCTGAATAGTCGTTGGGAACAACTGAAGTGAATCTGCGACATAGAAGTGGCTTTGAGTTGTCCACTGTATACTTAGGTGACAAAAGTGTTTGCTTACTGATAGAATTCGTCAGTAGAAACAGTAGGGTAGGATATCTGCGTATTGTATGAACAGTGGACAACTCAGCCCCTTAATGACGCAGTCACTAAAGGTCTTGTGCCCCTAGATTAACTGTATAGTGACGAGCTCCATAGTACTGATTAATAGGGGAACAACAGAAGGTGATATGCGTCATTAAGAATTGTTCCTGATTTGCCCACTTGTATACTACCGTAGGTGTGTAGTCTATGTGTAATTCTTAGACTGATAGATATAGTCCATAAAAAGTCAAACTTTTTTTATGAGGGATGCCTAAGCTGGGCCGATGATTGTGGTGTCAGATCTGGGTAAGGCCACTCAAAGTCTGTTGTTTTTTCTGTTGTCAAGTGTTCTACAAAAAATTCTTTATTCTTCACGAGTGCCTGCTGAAAATCATAACCTTTGATGTTTCTGTTTTCTAAATAGTTAATTCTACTGTTTACAGGCCTCGAGCGTTTCCCCCTTCCTTATGTGTTATTTATGTTTCATACATACCAGAAACCTCCCCCAGTGTTCATGACCCTGTTACTACTCATTGTCCTCATTTAGTCTAGCTCTACTATTTACTGCCCCGACTCAGTATCAACGGTCCTTTGTCTTGTGTTGGGACTGTACACATGACTGTCTAATAGGGGATCAACAGAAGCTGATATGACGTCATTACGAGGCTGACGTTCGTCCACTGTATACTTCGGTGTATATCTTGTGTTTGTTACTGATAAATTAGTCAGTTAAAAGATCCTTTTTTTGGGTGAATGCTAGACTCGGTCCGTGGGTCAGTGCTGGATTCGCTTGATAGCCTAGGCGGAGTTGTCGATACGGAAGTACGGTTCGAACTTCCTGGGTAAGCCACTCACGTCTGTTGGTTTTTCTCGTTGTCAAGTGATTGGCTCTACTTCTTTATTTCTTACGAGTGCCTGAAAACATACTTTTATGTTTTGTCTAAATATTTATAGTTATCGCTCCAGGAATGTGGGTACGAACCGTGAACAGAGCACGCAAAAATACTAAGCCAAAAACGTATTTTCGACCGTGTTTACACTCATTGCGACTATGCTTTACTAGCAATTAACTTAACAACATATTTTAGGCTTCACTAAACTGCTTACAAAAACTTTAAAAGTTTGCAGAAATAAAATTGAAAATCGAAATACCTGTCTGTGAGTGGTTGAGTTTAAAATAATTGTTTCATACTTTACTCTTATTCTGACATAAATTCCAATCTTCGACCAATTCTGATAGCAGGTAATTTTTGGATATATATTTATTTATACGAAAAAATAGTTTAAAAGAAACAATAGAAGCGTCTGTCACTAGTTAAATAGTGGTTCATCGACAAGCAGTGCAGCATGACGCGTATAGGGAGTAGAAGCTGTAAGTGTTCCATCGACATGAAGTGCAGCTGACGCAGTTAGAAGTCGCGAAAGTGAACGAATAAATATCATTATTTTGTTAAGTGAAACATTCTGTATTTGTTAAGTGAAACATTCTGTATTTGTTAAGTGAAACATTCTGTATTTGTTAAGTGAAACATTCTGTATTTAGTTAAGTGAAACATTTCTGTATTTGTTAATGAATGAACAACAAAATTTGTCTGTTCATCTCTTCTTTTATTCATTCTTAAATCTGAATTTTAAAAGTACTGCGCGAGAATCTAGAAAATCCGAAAATCCAGACCGAACCTAATCCCTTAGTAGTCCTGATTTTCTGACTTTTACTGTGTACGTGTATATATATATAATATAACAAACTGAGCCAGTTTCTTGAAATCGCCTCCAAAGGCGACTAATGGTGCTTCTAACCACATTAAATTGTCTGGCCACCTACACTTTGTGACTGTCCAGTCTGTAAAACGCCCCAATGATGATGACTCGTCTTGTTCTGTAGTGAGATGAGCCATACTTGCGCATTAAATTTTTCAACTGAATTATTCGAGGAGCGTCAATCTTTTATAGGCATTCAATAATATGGTCAGAGAGTTTTTGTGTTCAGTAAGTTTCACGGGATTCACATGGAACCTGTCACGAATTATTGTCAAAAATGTTGTTTTGACCTTGACCTCTTTCATGACCTCACGAATCATGAGGTGAGTACAATTCAGGTAAACCACGAGAAGTTAATGACCAGATGTTGGACACAGTCGATAGGTTGACTGATGTCCAATCAGCGAATATCTTTTATAAAAGTTAACACCAAAAAAGTTGCGTTTCTTTTTTTTGAACAGTAATATATTATGGAAGTTTGTGTGTGTGGTTTAAACACGAAATATTTTGGCAACAATGCAAGAGTCGTGACACGGCAAGATTAGTACTGGAAAATCGCAAACGAACCTATATAGGGATATCCTTTTGTAAACGCGCAAAATTAAATTCTGCGATGTAATTATCAGCCCCGCAGAATTCACTTGTTTGGAATTTGGTGGGGCTGCAGAAAGCTTAATGTAAATGCTGTGGGATCATAGCAATTATCTGAGGAACAACGATTGAAATTTCATTGGATTTCTGCTCGCAAAACTAATCACAAATTCGCAAAACGTCTTTGAAATCCCATTAAAGTTTTTTCCCCTGCCAGGAATACATGAAAATGATTGGCAGCAAGATCCCTTATTGGACGTTTCTGAGATCGCGCAGTTATCACCGTTCGATAAGAAAGCCGTTCAGACCTAGTCCGGAGGGTGAAATACTTCAAGTGTGCCAGAGTGGGATTATCCAGTTGACTCATCTTTTAAAAGGTGGTACATAACTGAACACGTATCCTACAGATGGCCGGAGATGTCCTTTTGTAACGCAGTTCGGCTAGATTCATCAAAAACCAGAGATTTGCGCTGAGTATCAATTTGTTCTGGATGTTTGACAATCGTCTTAGAATGTTAGAGCTTACAGCATGATCTTAGTGTTCTGAAAGTAAAGTAATTGTTTTCAGGTATTTGATGTATATTTCTTTACATTTAACAGAGTCTGGCGAGTCATGCCTTATTATAGTTTGCCTGTGCCCAAAGAAAATGGGTTCACTTTCCTCAAATTTAAAGAAAGGGGGGTCCTTAGAGGCTGAGACAGCCGCCTCTGAGGCTTTGGTAAATGTCCAGGGAACCCCTGCATATTTTTTAACCGAATTCCTGTCAATAGAGTCTATGAAGCTCCTCCCCGTAGCCTGAGCGCGATCAGTACAATGTGTGGTCCTTTCTGATGATAGTGTAGTCTGTTAGCGTGGGATCCAGTTTAAATTAGTGTTATATCTGTCATGTCATGGAGGGGGGAAGTGGGTAGAAAGGCATAACATTGTTATACTGTAGTGAGACCAAGATATAGCTCAATATGTACTGCGTGAATCAGTGACAATTCCAAGATCACCTAAACTAACCAACAAATACCTGTGGGACTGAACCAGGCTCCTCCCCCAATATATCTACATCAACGATGTAATCTTAGTCGTTGCATCAGTAAACTGAGTTAACTATATCTGGTCTCAGTACGTAATAGTAGCACTTGAGCTTGCGTGATCATAATATGAACTAGTTAGTTTCACAGCCCCCTGTTAGTTTGAACTGGTCAGTAAACCATTGGGTGGGGGCATATGGATCTACAGATTTGCCTGATAAGTTAGAACTGAATAACCAAGACGTGCAGTTGGGGGTAAATACCCCCCATTATAGTCTATAAAACCATAGTGCCATTCCCACCGCATGATACAGATAATGGTGCTAAGAGGTGAGTACATAAATTACAGTGCTCTGTAGTGAGTAGAACTGGTGTTTTTCACTGGTGAGTATCTGATTACAGTAACCTAGTGAAATTATTACCCGCAGCCAACACCTAAGTGCAGTACTGTGAGCAGTACCCCCCATTCCCATGGAGAGTTGCGTATCCTTTCAGAAACTGTAACGTTCATGTAGCCAGGTGTCACTGATAAAGAATAAATGAAACATCCCTGGCTTAGCGTGGCTGTTGTTAATTTCACTGACTTGATTCTAGTGAACTTGAAAGCGTATTGGACGTCAAAATTGGTCAAGTACCAGCCTTTTCGCCGGCGTGTTTTTACAGTCTGTCAAGATGCTTTCAATGAAAATCTTGGTATACTGAAAGGAACGTGTTCAAAGCACGGGTAATGTACGGCATCTCCGATACCGGCAACCTGCTGCATTATTTATGAAAAACCAACAAAGTTCGACGAAATCCATTGTATGTAAACCACTAGGCCCTGACAGAACACTTTGACGTTTGCCTCGGCACACCTTCATAGGCAAGCTAGATTAAAACACTGGGATCTTTTTCTTCCGTTTCGGGTTACACGATGGGGGGTCTATTGAAATTCATACATTTCAGTAGGCGGGTTGCACACAACACTCCAACAAATGCCCCCCGTCATTGGGACCACTGTGGTTGATCTCAACCTACTCAGCGTTCTAATGCCCTGGTCAGTATCACCTGAAACACCACTCTATTTTACTGTCATATACCCTCAAAGCTAGAATATAACCATCCTTATGGACACGAATCACCACCATTTGACATGATACCCCTCTGTACATACTCCCATCTCACCATACCAGTGAGAGAACCCATCTTTTGGATCACCAACCCCACCCCCCCACCACCACCCAATTATATGCGACCCCCTTCCACACACAAAACCCAACCTTAACCCCCAGCTTCATCCCCCCGATTGAAACCCCCAACCCCCCCCATCCCCCTAACCCCCCCACCCACCCACCCCCCCCCCTCACACTATTAATTTTAACAAGTCAGTCAGGGTCCCGCCAAAAGCTAAAAAAAACTTTAAAATATTATTTTGCCCAGGACAATCCACATGATACCAACAAAACTCCACGCTAGACCTTTACTGTTTATTTAATTAGGATTTCTGAATTAATCGAAAAAATTGCATTATATCAATCTCTGTATAAATGACTTGTTGAGAACATTAAGCCGCGCAAATAATACTACTCAAAAATGGTGAAATCCTAAATAGGCCAACTATAATTCTATGAAGAAACCTTAGTTAAAACTGCAAGAGTGCAACCCTAGCATTTTCCGTTTTATTTTACTTTTTTTTATTCAAATCCCTTTCTTTATAGTAACCCGTTCCCTGGTTAGCCATTTTCCCATATGCGCTTACCAAGCCTTGTTTTATCACCCCCAAACAAGGTGCTGTTCTGTCACCTATACTTTAATCAATCCTAAACTCTCTGTGCGTGAATTCCAAGCTAGGTTCAACTGACTCCTTCACCCCATAGCTGAAAATGTTTAATTCTGTTTTTCAGATTTATGTCCTACTTATCATATGTGGAACATTATCTAGCCTTTAGAATTTTAACATTTATGTTTAGGTGAAACCCTAGATAACTATAAGGTGGATAGCCCTGCCTTTAATGAGATGCTTCAGTTTCTTTTTATTTTCCTTTCGATGTGAACATAGTGACTGATTTCCAGAAACCAATAGCTGGCCTTTTACACTGAGACCTGGCATCCCAAAATGGAAACCACTTAGCGACTTCTTTTAACAATTTTCCATCTAAAAAGTTCAAACCATTACCCTAGAGACTTGACTGGAACCCTTGAACACCCACATGGTTTCGAGTGGGAATACACCACAGTACAGAACTGAGCTCACTTGATTGATCTTAAACTCTTCAAAGGCCCCCTCTGACACTACCAAACTTTTTTCGCCTTCAACATGTGTGATTAAGCTTAATTCCAATGAGGCTCTTATCCCTTCCTTTTTAATACACCTGTGTATCAAAATTGCCGAACCCATTCTTTGAACAAATCACCACGAGTGACCCCAGTACATCCAGGTGCCAGAACTTCTGGATGCTATTCCAAATTTAAGCGGGTAATGGTTAAGACTCGTCTGCTTTTGATTCAAGCTATCTTTTGGTCGAACTTGTGGTACAGAAGTCCAATCAAGGAATTCTGGCGTTTTTTAAAAAATTCCCCAACAGGTTTTCCTCCGCACTTATTCCTTTTTTTTACTATCTTGTTATTCTTTTTATCTATCAGCTCGTATTTCGTACAATTAGTATCTATTATTTTTTATTTTTTTTTTGTCCCACAATGAGAACATTCTTAATTGGAACGCATTCAAAATGAAAGGGGATGCAGACTATGTTTGGTCCCTGTGGGTATGATATTCTCTTTGATTAGATCAGATATGCGATGCCTTTCACTACAAGAAGCCTACTATTTCTTTTTTTATTTTTCCATTTTTTTATATTATGGAATTTGGATTATGTTGAGAAAATTGTTTCTCTATCAAGGATTTCATTTTACTGAAGGGTATGTTTTGGAATTTCCTTTAGCTACGATTGGTCCAGGTGACCAGAGCGGATAGAAAATTATATCGTTACAGGGAAGAGTCTATTATTGGTTGATTTGTTCAATCCAACAGGTCATCATTTACCTCTATTGGCAGAGTTTGCTGATTCTTGTAGTTCACGATGTGGATTGAAAGCCTACTTTAGGTATTAACAGCCTCTTTATGAAGTTTTAGACTGGGGATTATTTTTTTTCCATTGTGTACATATATTGTGTCTGGGATACGTGACTCTATTCTTTTATGCCAGGATGAAAGAATTCTCTGTGCATTTTCAAGATTTCTATTGGTCTCTCGCAACAGATTTTATCCTACATGACAAGCCTTGTGCTTTGCATAGTATGAGGTTAGTAGTTAAGCAATTTTCAGAATTTTTGAGGTCAGTTCAGTGACTCCATCAACCAGGGCAGTCTTATATTGTACAGAACTATTATGTTTAGTTAGTAGGTTTCTTTTTTTTTCTTAGTTGTTCAGAACCGAGAGTCATTGCTGTAGGAAGTAGCGAGTATTAACATATTTTGTAAATTCTATGTTCAGTAGATCTTTTGGTCGGTTGATCTACTTTGCTAGCCTGGTTTGGTTGCAAGCTGACAGTATAGTGGCCTCGTAGTCTTATTATAGTGGGACCAAATATCCTTGTCTGGATAGATAGTAGAGATACTTACTAGATCAATGTAATTTTTCATTTCTTGCTGATAATGACACTGCAGTATTTTAGATCATTTTTGATAGGCTGAGGACTGTTTAATATTTTTTTAGTCATCTTTTTTTTAGTGTTTTATTTAACAGAGTATGTACTTGAGTAGTAGGAGTAGTAATTTGCGAGAGCTAGTTAGAGTAGTGCGCTAGTAGTATTTAGCGTTATTTTTTATCCCCTTGTTTCAGTGAGGTTTTTTTTTCTGTGAGTTTAATTTGTCTAGTTATAACCATCAAGTCGGTATTTATAGTGTTGACCAGGGTGGTTTCCCTTAGTATGTTTAATAGTGGTCTCTATGTTGAATTCGTGGATTAGGACTCCTTGAGTATAGTGTGAGTCAATTTGCAAGGAGGTTTCGATACTTAGTCGAGTGGTGTAGAAGTGTAGCTTGCTAGATAGTGTGTATTTGGGTAAAGCGCTGTTGATCAGGTTAGATTTGCATTCAACAGTAGCTTTTAGTATGTAAGTGTAGTGTGTTTTACCTTAATCAGATTATTTTCTTGTACATTTATGAGTTAGCGCAGTAGTGCGAACGTGACTGTGATGCCCGCTAGTGGGATACTCTGCTCTCGGTTCGTCACTCTTCCTTCGATTAGTTAGTATTAGTAGTGAACTATACTCTGCACTCTTTCATCATACGTGCGTGAGTTAAGGCTAGTACAGTTGTGTACTAGTAGTCAACACCATTGTGGTAGCTTGAGATCAGAAACTGAATCCTCCTATTTGAGAAGTGATGGCGTCGTATTTATACTAAACACTAATGTAGTGATGACGAAACAGGTCGCCCCCCCCTTAGATTGTAATACATAACTTCCCCACCCCCCCACGAAATAGTGAGTGGTAGTACACACATTAGCCACAAGTATTCTAGTCTGTGTAGTAGAAAAAATGAAGAGTCCAACAACTAGTGCATCTGAGGGTGAACAAACCCACAAAATAGCAAAAAAAAAAAAAAAACGTGTAGTAACACCTAAACCTCTCACCCACAACCCCATATTGGTACCCACTCAAATAGCCAGTTGCGTAACAAGGCTCTTGTGTATAGCTTAGTAGAGTGAGAAGTCCATCTGCGTTTAGCGTAGTCAGTAGATTGGTACTGCAAAGTGCGGTAGTGACCGTGTCGGTCACTGACAGCAAACCTTTGGGACTCGGTGTATGGCAAGGAAGGAAGAACATGTCCCGTCAGTTAGCTAGTTCATAGCTATTACAGTGGCTACGTTTAGTTAGTGGTAAGTAGTGCTCGTGGAGTAAATTATGTGAGGGGAACTGGGAACTACTCAAACCTGTGGTGATGAGTCTTGTCCGAGTTCAGGACCGCCCCATGAGGTGGTTAAGACATGGTGACTTTTCAATACGCCCCTGACTTTTCTCATATTCTCCATGAACGATAGTCATCAAGGATCTATGCCGACATGGAGGTTTTCAAGTAGTCAGTAGCTACCTCCCAATCTCCAAGTTCAGTCGTCACGATCCAGTCACAAAGTCGATTTTAAGTTTATAGAGTTTGCCTTCTGACATTGATACTGAAACACGACCTCTAGCTCACGCGAGACAGTTCTGCGAAGGATAGGAATTTAAGATGAAAAAAGAACATGCCCTAGGCTCGGACAGATGAGGAACTTATTGGACGCCTCAAGGTGCATAGGAACCAGGATTTTGACTTCCCTCGCCCTTATGCCGGCTGTCGTGGGAACTTCAGAACTGGCCTATAATCCGCACAGACCACTCTTCTGACGCTCCCCCCTGACCTTCCTTAAATTACAAGGACATGATAATGAGTTGTCATAAAAACGGGGGACCACAGACAACCACACTAAGCACAGACGACCAGTCATTATGGAGTACTAGTCCTAGTGCATGAATGATAGGATAGCTAGGATAACAGTGTACATAAGTATCTCTTATATCATTTCAGTGTTTACATACAATTTATAAATTTTAACAACTCAGCACCTATTCTAAAATGGCATAATACCGTCATCAAGTCAGTCAAATAGCGTGCACTGTTGCACGGGCCTGGAACTAAAAACCAAAGTAAACAATTGAGAAATGAGACATCGATAGACACCCTCAAAAAAAAAAACCCGAAAATCACATTCATCTTTCTCTGTCACCATGTCTGGCCCCCCCCCCACCCCTAGCCTGTGGTAAACAATGTAAAAATGGTTCAGTGACCTTTAACGAAACTTCTAAGCTTGTGTGTGGCTGTCAACTTAGCCCGTCCACTCTCTAATCACATACCACTAACTGAAGATTTATCTTGATCTGATCTGTCTCAGTATCTGTTGTCTCTTCTCCTCAACGAAACGTCTACACAGGCTTTCCACTTTGTTAGGCGATATGCGCCGCTATAACTAAACACCACTGCGAAACTGCTACAAAATAGAGTAGACTTGGAGTAACGCTAGTATGAGTTGGTCTCAGTGCTCTATCTGTCAAGTAGATGACCGAGACTGACACAGACCCTAATCTGGTGCACTGTCATATTTTTCCTCTCACTCTCCTCTCTCTCTCCTGTATCTCTCTACCTTCTCTTGCCGTTGCTCGAGGTGTCTGACCTCACCTAATACATCGGACGAAACTGGATGATGCGGCGTCTCCGATGTACGCTCCCTTTTCTCGTGTTACTTTCAGGCACCGAGAGCTTTCCAGGTCATATGAGTTTTACTATAATAAAATACAACGGATATAACACCTGCTCACTTGAATTCTGGAATTCTGCCGCATGATGAGGATGAAGTTTCTGCGTATCAAGCATGTGGTATCGTTGATGAACTGTCGACAAAACTTCTCTGCTGCCTGAATAGCTTCCCTCTCTTGTACATCCGCCCTCCGAATGTTAGAGGAAACAAATAAAAACCACTCCAGCCTCGTGAATTTCCGTGCATGTACCGCAATTGAAAACAGCAGTCTCTCGAGTCACTGCCAGTTGCTTGAGACAATTATAAGCGTTGCTACTCGGCTGTTTGTATTAAATAAAACCACGGGTTACAGCCTGTTGCATCAGGGACGTTCACTGCCCAGATGATCCATAAGAGGTCTGGAACCATTTAAGATAGGTACGGTTTGCAGTGTGGGCTTAATTTTCGCTCTTGCCCGGCACTTATTTACGCTCCCCCACCTCGATTGCTTGCAGCGTCGATCTCGCCTGGATTATGTTGTGGGACAGAGTGCCGTCTATTGGCAATACTTAACGGCATTTCCAACCTAACGACAATCTCTAACGCTAACTCCCCTTCAGGATGGGTCCATTGTACAACAATACATAAAATAATATGGGACCCACGTGTCTCAGCTCGTCAGGATGGGCTACATTGTACATTTACAAAAAGTTAATATCTACCACGTGGCATTAAATCTCTCTCCTCCCTCTCGCCCTTCTCTCGTTCACAGAGAACCGGCAGCATAAAAATATATTTCCTATTCCACGTCTGGCACTTAAATCTCTCTCCTGGACATCCTCCCGGGGCTCCTCGGTTCTGCGAAGAAACGATAGAGATCAGCTCAGTCTTCTAGTTCTCACGCTTGGCACTTAAATCTGCACTTCACTTTCCCCATCTCTCTCTACGGTCAGGTCGGATTAATCTTGACACGGACACTATTCATATAAAAGTAAAATCGGGGATTTCTACTGTCTGACTCTTCAGATCGGGTTCGTGTGAGCGGGGGGAAAACGTCTATAGGCAAGAGACAGGAAGCACGACAGGGGCGGTTAAACATACGACCGAACTTCTTTATTGGTGTGAGGGGAAGTCTGGCGTTGACAGAGCTTGAGGTTATTTGGCATTATTACGTCGAAAGAGTGTGCTGTTGTGAGTTGGGCGATAGACCCCTATTTAAATGAAATCTGTTGCTCATCGGAATTAAGTTTCCTATCTACTAAGTCGAGGCTTTATCAGCCACACGGTTACACTCTAAGTCATTGAACCCTGGGCAGGAGCTATGGGTTGACCCTCGACATTTAAGGCTTATTAGATTAACGTATCGCATAACAGGGGAGCTTCCCCACTAAATTTGTCCATTATCGTTTATACATCATAGGTTGATATGGATGGTGGGTCTTGTTCAGTAACCTTTCTTACCTAATTTTGATGGCATAAACGTCTGTTTCTCACAACTTCCCACACTACCTAACTACTCGCCTAAAATCATAGAAAGAATATGCCACACTGTATAGCATTTACGTCGTTCCTTCAAAAAAATGATAATGGGATCGGCATACTATCTGTTGTATTTATTTTAACAACTGAAAATGTTAAATGGTACCCCGAAAGAAATTTAACTACGATACGAAATTCTCAAAAGAACACCACTCAAGAAAATAAAACGGATATATAAGTTAAATTACATACTACATACTATCTCACTCGCACTGTTTTTACCCACCGACTGTTTGCAGAACGATAATGACGAAGATCTGACGGCTGACATATATTTCTTAAGATAGTGAAGAACTAGGCACGCGCGCTTTAACCGGATTATTTATTAACACGCGGACCAACCCCAGCGTGTTCTGCTCCTCCAGATAACTAACCTGAGCTATTTCCTACGACCAAATGCGAATTGCTCAGAAAAATAAACTAACGCATGAGTAGCCCAATAGATTGAAAACAACCGACGCGGCAGTCCAATAATGACAATCCACGTTGCCTGACGTGCGTTTCTGAGCCCTGTCGAGTACCGGACGTGCCTCGAAAATATCGCGATTTCCGCTAAACACGGAAAATCGCGTGATCAGAAAGAAAATAAAACTGGGTCGAGTGTTGGTGTAGTGTTTCAACAGTGTATTGGTAGGAAAGGTTCGGCATTTCACGAGGGCATGTCTGTAACTGTCGCTCGAGTGCCTAAAATAAATCTACCGTCATAAAACGACCCCTATTTAATTTACCTCCTCAAAGGAAATACCAAACTCGCGATATATATTCAAAGTATGACGAAGAAATTAAAAAAATGCGTGAAAATTCAAAATAAAAGAAACAGGATCGGCCCCGGAAATACAATTAGACGACGGAAATACTAAAATAGCGACAGAATCGGCCGGTCTGTTGGAAAGAGCAGAATTACAGTTAGGCATCATCACCTGATGTGAGCAGTCTTGGAATACGCTCTGAGTGTGGAGTCTTGGCAATACGCCCCTTGATGGTTTGGTTAGTCTCTGGAATATGCCCATGCTATGGTTGAGATATATCGTGCCCAAAGTGTCTAGTTAAATGCGCATATTAGTTTATAGCTGATTTGTTTTTTTTTTTCAATATCAGTAGATCTAACCCATTTATAGTGTCGTTCAGTGGCTACAGCCTTCCGCTTTTAAGTTTAGTGATAAGCAAATAATCGTATAATGGTTTTAAAATGATCCAACTGTAACGTTCCAAAAACACAGCAATTGCAGTAAAATTCAATCATAAGTTTTATTGTACGTCATTCGATAAGCACTGGTAGTTACACAATGACATGGTTTACTTACGCTTAAACAAAATAGTGTGTATATCCAAATGAGAAATATATCCAACAGAAGAAAAAAAACAACTAGTCTTGATGATCTCAAAGACGAAGTTCCCTAAGTACTATAACTGCCTAGCAAAAATTTATATCTATTTAATCCTGTCTATCGCCAAAATCTCTCCTTTTTATACAGCTCCTTCATTTTCCCGCCTTTTTCCACACGTCACACTCTTTTTTTTCACACGTTACATTTATCTACATTTGCACACGTTTCGCTGTTTTTCGACTTTTTTCACACACCTCTCTTTTCCAACCGCTTAAACATCTGACGTAAAAAATCCAAGAATCACAACACTTCACCTTACACTTCCCACGCATAATCACCATCTTTATTATTTATGATCGGTACTGCCATACGAATGCTCTCACAGCCGTGACTGCCATTGCAACTATTTATCGATACTAGCGTTTTGCTGAGAAATAAGCGGTATTTCTTTTAATGTGATTTCCTATATTCTATGTTAGTGTATTACAGCACGCATAAATGCTTTAGTGTATTGCCAGTAGCGGTCACACAAGACCCGGGGCCACAAAAATGTATCCCCATCTGGACGACATTTTTCGCTACTTGATCAACTAAAACATGTCAAGGCTCCCTACACGATACATAACTGGGAGCAAAATATGACGTGGGTCGGCACTGTATACTTAAGAGCCAAACTGGCCATATGAACAGATGGTTGAGAAAATTATGTTATAGTCGTACAATATCATTTGAATGGGGATCATACGCATTGTAGAGGCAAATGAACAAATTGTCTAGAAAGGTCTCTTTTATACATGTGAGGAAAAAATTTGGTGTTTGTAAACGAGGACCAGTAGAATTTGATAATGCTCATTATAAATACGGGGCGGACACATCAAGATTGTTGTCACTTATACACTTTGCCACTTAACATCAGTATTGTGATATGCGATAGCAATATGCAGATACGCCAATATGTAAAATGGGTATTCATGCTATTAATACATATACTTATGTAATCCTTATTACTTACAAACGCCTGTAGATAGTAATACATAAAAACTGTATGATATTCAGAAGTACATAAAACAATATAGGACTTAAGAACTTTTTCAGTCAACACATAGAAGCGTTTGCCGTCATGCCATAACAAAAACTAGAACTAGTTTAATCAATATTCAGGACAATCGGCATTGTGATTGTTATCATAACCTAATACATACATCTGAATCGTAACCTGAACTAGAACTGTATTTCTTTTCACAATGACCTCTGCCGATTTACAACGAGGAGCATTAAGAGCAGCGGAAAGGTAACGCTTGTTGGATGTTATGAGAACTCCCATAATTGACGGTGCCAGGTGTAGCGTACTAAACTAAGTAGAGAGCAGGGGTTTAAATGAAATAGCTGCTGGGTTGCTGAAGAATGTGAGGCGTGGGGAGAAAGGAAAAATAAGATACAAAACAAAATCTCGCATGAGGGATATTCACAGTTCAGTCTGTTACTGGTGTCTCATGTGGTCCCCCCCTGTTAGTTACTTTAACATCGCCCCAATCAGTTACAGTCGCTCGATTTATTATTTCTTATGCGAATACAATGTATACGGTTTACACGCATACCTATTTTGCAACATTGTTCCAATTCAGTTTAAGAGAGGGAGTTATTGTCAACATGATGTGCATAGGATGCAAGGGTTGGGATGGGGGGGGGGGAGAGTAGAAAAGTAGTTTCCTTGGTTAGTTGGATGGATGATTTAGATGGTTGCCATACTTACAAAGTAGGGAAGATAAAATTGAAAATTAGAAGCTTATTCTCAGTTGTAAATACATCTTGAAGAAACGGGAGAGATGCTATGGAATTCCGTGTCATCAAGTCCAAAAACTAGTTTATAAGAAATCGAGCATATCGGGAAAGATGAAGCGACGTGAAAGTGCGAAGTTAGAACATGTGTGTCTGGGACCCGAACACTTTTGGTAAAAGACTATGATACTATGATACATAGTTTACTTAAGCGATAGAAAGACTGTAAATATCAATGTTACAGAAGGGAAATGGCGGATAGACGTATACCTCATCTTAAATAATTTGCTGCTGTGGATTTGGTGAATACAATGGTGAAGTATCAGTGTTAGCTCTGTTCACTGCAATCGAGACATTGCGTTTGTGTAATAGATAGCTGCTGTATACGCAGAGGGAGTCATGGTTATGTGCAAATGATATGCGACGTAGTCAAGGGAATAAAGGTAAAGGATGCCACACGATAGATGCAATAAATAGCGTCGATATATAATTCAAAGGACTTTGTTTTGTTGGTAGTTGAAATAATCATTTTTTCTTTTTACGAAGACTAGGCAGCTTCGCGAGATGAGACATCAGAAATGCTTCTGATAGTGACAAGCATATGATAGTAAGCGAATAACATTCCGTGGACGGAATATCAGAAGTACGAAACGAAGCGTGATGATAAGTATCAGAAAGATAACTGGTTAACGATAGTATTCAATGAAATTCAGACAATGTGTAATAAGTCACCATAAAATGATCATAGCATATGTCTGGTTCAGCAACTCCTGAACTAAGACAAGGTAGAAAATTTTGTTAATTGATGCAAACATTGCTGCTGAGTATTTGTTTCACCATTTGTGATGGTCTAACTTTGGCACCTAAACACATGTGTATTAAAGTCTTGCGTCTTTCCGCCAAGGTTCTTAATGTTATGACATAAACATGTCTCATAGTTGCTCGTCGGTGTGCATCTGTCCAACAACAAAAATAAACTGCCTAACGTATTGCGGTGGGGGTGGGGTGGGGATCTACAACGGCAAAATCGCCTCGTTTTTGGTTAGATATGTGCTATTAGTCGTCGATATCATGAATACGCTGTAGGGAGAGTCAAACAATGTTTCCGTTAACTTTGAGATTCTGCCTTAGCGGCTAATAGTGCATCAATGTGACCATGCGTCTCTTGCGGTTATCTTGAGACATATATTTCTAAGTACAAAATAAGATGCTTTGAAAATTCTAATTCCTGGTGTAATGCGTTTAAACGCTGTACACAATGGCCGTTAATTGATGCATGTCGATAGTGTTAGCGCATCCTCCAGATTAGTTTCTCTTCCCACTGGCTGGTTGTATGACTGCCGCTGGATAGCATCAGCAGGATCCGATCTAGAAGGTGGGCTTGGCAGCATCTGAAAATAAAACCTTTTAGATCAGATTAGCCTTCGGAGAGCAACTTGACGGACTACTAAAATGAGCAAGATGACTTCGGGCAATCTGCTATCGTACACGCGAGAAAAAAATAAAAGCATTTAGAGTAGCCATAGAGAGCAGAGCAACCTGGTCACACTGATCAAAAATAGCAAAGCCGTCTCCTGGGCATCTGCTATCGTACAAGGAAAACAAATATAAACCTTGGTACAGTAGCTGAGCTAGGAGCACCATGGCTATCTCTAATAGAGCGATGTCCCTTCTGCACGACAATTTCTATCGTACTTCTTCTCAGTGTCATACAGCTAGTGAACGGTTGATGCCCATGTGTTAAAAGAAGGGTGTTGATGACTTGCGATGTTTTATGTTTCTTGCTGTGCCGATGTTTTTTGTTGTAGTAATGGACTGTTTCCTGCTACAGCTTTATTATGAACATGCCTCCTTGTGGAAGGCGTTAAACTTTGTTCGTTTATGGTACTGATTTCGTTTGATGAAGATCTGTTTAAGTCCCTTTGCATAGGAGTTAATGTCGTGCGAAGACCTTAACTACTAAATCTGAGATAAAGTCTTAGGTGCTTAGATGCCACTATGTGTCTGCGTTATCTAAGTTAAGTATTATACGTTTATTTAATTTACGTACCAATTGTATGCACTAAAGAGCGCAACTTGATGCGATTTCGGGTTTTGGATTGTTGTTGTCAAAACAGCGCTGACGCGTGAGAGATGTAAAAGCCCGGTGATGAAGACAGACGTCTTCCAACAAAACTCCGTTGAAATCTTTACCACCCATATCGTGGAAGTACTTTAGAATTTTATTATATTATGCATACCTTTCAGGGTTGAAGCAGTTAGCCATTGCTAATTCTGCTCGTTCGTTTTGGTATCAAGTATCTAACATCTCCAGTTATGAATCTCCAGCAATGTATCGTTTTTGGTAGGGTCTGATAGCTATTGCATTGGAGGCTGCTCGCTAGTAACGAGCAGTCCAGCCTACTGCGCAAATTAACTATTGTATTATTACACTGAGAACCTTCCGAGAGTGACCCCCCCCCCCCCCCCCCCCCCCCCCCCCCCTTATCTGGCATTATTGAAATATAAATATACTTAGAAAAGTACGAGATAAGAAACGCATACAAGAAAATATTTATTATAATACCCTGACGTCCTGTGGTGATGCTTCAGGCTAGTCAGTCGTTGATTGGGTCTGTCAATTGGACATTCGGCACATAGTAATTTTGATGTGTAACTTATCTGACATGCCCTCATTGGAATGATCTTACTGTTATTCGTCACAATAAATGGTCGTCATTTGATGATCAGCCCCACTGCGTTCCGGTAGTTTTACTTCGCCCGTTGATAACTTCTTGTCATGATCATATTATTTTATCTTGAGTGTTCCGTCGATTGAATTTGTCGCGCCACTTCTCAAGCACAGCATCTCAATGTCTGATCCTATTAAATCAGCGAACATTTATCTATCAGTGCCAATTCTTATTCGCGTACAGCCCTATCTAACCAGGTGTGCACATAATCGTTGACTCTAGCTGCTGACATCTGGTGGTCCAGTCCAAGTGGCGAAAGAAAATTTGTCCCCTATCATCTTTATTTTTTTTTTTTTTTCTAAGAACATT
The DNA here is from genome assembly GCA_024509875.1 of Oreohelix idahoensis. NCBI lineage: Eukaryota > Metazoa > Mollusca > Gastropoda > Stylommatophora > Oreohelicidae > Oreohelix > Oreohelix idahoensis. The sequence goes on from JAMPIV010009670.1 coordinate 346,514, forward strand.
TTTCGAAGAAATTAAGTACAACGAAAATATCATAGTTCCGCCCTTCATACCAATGGGCAGATTTTTTTTTGCGGTCAAGGCATCAAGATCAAGAACACACCTTTTCTTTCGGACGAAATCAATTTAACTGTCATAAAGTTCTGACCATCAAGAGAGCCAAACGAAAATACGTTGTGCCAGGCATCACACCTTTAAGAAGCTTTGTCTACATTTTTGCTAAAGCTCATCAAGCAACACCCGAGATCTATACACTAACTTTGCGAGGGAACCGGGGAATTTTTCTCATTTTAAAAGTAAGTGGTGGACTGACCGTTTGTACATTCCGGTGCCACGTTGCATGTTTTATTGTTGAGGCCTTTGCTGTATATTCTCCACAAACCTACCTTTTCATCTTATATTAATTTTGCTATGTTATATGTTCCATGTTTATTGGCGGGTGACCTCCGTTCGGAGTTGTGCGAGTCGTCTTACGAGGGCTACATCCCAGATCTCTACACCGGGCCTTCGTTGAGTGTTCTATAGGACGCTTTTTTGCACACCTTCCCACGATGGAAAGTGTCCACTATGTTAGCTGAAGGATTTTTTTTTGGAAATCCACTGCGTTATTGGTTTTTGTAACAAATAATTATATTTAGTCGCTAGACGTTGCATTTCATCACATATTGTGCTTATCGCTTATATCTTTGTTCTATCTCGTACTTGGTTTTATTAATTGCAATATGTTCGTAAATTGTTGATCCTTACCTTGCTTATTCATCTAAGTTGTATACACACTTCATGTTTCTATCTTGTGTTGTTATTTTTCTCAACTTTGTCCTAGTTCTTATTCGCCAGCTATCTTTGCAAGCTTTTGCTAATAGTTTATGCAATCTTTATTTAATTCTGTTATTATTTAGTTGATTTGCTGCGAACGTTATCATTTGCTTTCCTTGATTTCATTGTATTTGTCATATGTTGTTCTCGTTATATTTATCATGTATATTTGTGGCTGCACTATGCTATTTTAACATTTTGTTTAACTGCATATTCTAGAAGATTATACTTAATAATAATTATTAAGTATAGTATCAATTTCGAGTTAGATTATAGAATTTGGAATACAGGTTCTCTGGACATAAACGAACTTGTCACTCAGTATTTTAAGGAAAATTTTTTTAAATTCATTTCACTCATATATTTCGAGGGAGCGACGCTGTCCGTTATGTCCACAGATATTGATAAAATGTTGGACACATGGATCTATTTTGTCGAGCTGGGACAAAAGCTTTTGGCCATACAAAGGTGAAGCCTTTAAAGAATTTGCTTTTATGACGATGTTGCAAAAAGCAAACAAGAATTAGCTGAAAAGTAAGCTCAATAGAAGAGAGAGAATTACAGAGGAAAAAGCTGAGAAAGCGTCTTGAAGAAACTAGTCAGGAAAGAAATATTAATGCAATTTGATAGCATGAGATAGAGGAGCGCAAGGCCTAAGACTTCTGAGCACAGAAAAGGAAATGATGCTATCCTTCATTTGGAGATATTAAAATTAGGGGTGTCAAATTATGCAGTAATAACAGTATCTCCAAATACATTCTGCCGTGAGTTTTTCATGGAAAAAATAACGGTAACTGATAATTTAAATTGCCTATATTCACATCAAATTGTGATGACATAGCATGCTACCTGTCACGCCTTATGAAAGTGTATGGAGTCACATACGTTAGATAAAGCACAATGGTATGTGTTTTAAGCTACATGAAGAATTTTAGCCTGGAGAGCTCTTTTAACTATATTAACCACAATGGGAGTGAAAACTCTTTCCGAAAGAACTACGATAATTTCTGGGTTGCGTCTACTTCAAAAAAATATCAACTTGTACCTAGGAAGGATTATCGTCTTCGTTTCAATCCTTACTGTCCTCTTGCCAAAAATAAAAAGACTGGGAAGGATTTCGACTGTATTTTGTAGCCACTATCGAGTCCGAATATTTAATAGGTGGCGATTGAGCTATCAAAGATTGATCATACTTACGAATCAATCATGACCTATATACTTTCGGGTTATCTCGGATAAAGTAACTCGACCTCAGTCAATGCACATTCCTTCGTTTTTTTTCATGAACGAAAAACTGCGAATTTGAAAGGACATGCGATAAAATTTGGTACACAATTTTGCATACCGCACATAACAATTATAGCGTAGTTTAGCCATTCGCCACGGTTAGAGAAGGATTGGCCTGTATGCTTCTGCCATGCAACACGAGTAATCATTTTCGCAATCAGAATCTGCTCATGTCACAGGATTAGAAAACTTTATAGAAAGGGATGAATTAAGATTATACGAATTTTGATTCTTTCCAAGGGAACACGCTATGTCGTGGTAGATTCTTTTCCCTCACAGCCATAAAATGGAGACAATTTAATATGTCATATGGTTTCAATAAAAATATTCTGGACAATATGAAGAGAAAAGATAACTACAAGATATTAGGGCCCAATCACGACTCTAACTTCCATTTCATACCAAGCTATCAATTCACCAAACCGAAACTATGGTCAAAGGGATAATAGTGTACACGCTAATTGGAGATCAAGCAAAATGTGTGAGCACAATAGATCAAAGATGATAGTTATAACAATTCAGAGATAATAGTCAAAATGAGGCCTCCAGAGGTAGAGACCAAGAAATTTTAAATGATAGGTCGCATCGCATGTATTTCTGCTCAGCATGTATCCTCAAGACTAATTGAGCATCAGGATAAGTTGTCTATGTACATAAGGCTATCCTCAAGTGTAGCTATACATTTGTGGCACCAGGCTTCTCGATTGATCCATAATGCCACAACCATGTATTTCAGCCTGAGGCTGATTCTACGCTTGCCAGTTACGAGCTCATATGACTTACCAAGCCTTCGTTGCAATGTCTACGCCTAGTCCGCCATTTCAGCAGTCAACACACTGATCGGAACAGAGATCTCTGGCTATGTGAACACAAGGCAGATTTGTGAATAGTAATTCTGCCTATCTGTTTTATTTTGATTCAGGTTTTGTTTCGTTGTTCCTACGATCGGCGTATTAGGCCAATCCCTGTGGTCCCACCCGTCATGTGCAACAGGATTAAACGTGTTAAATGCCTTACCTTTCGCAGCGAGTACAGTTGAGAGCATTCCAACAGGCAATAATTACATGTAGCTACAGCCATTCTTTACAGGGTAAAATCCATGCTTGTAAGCATTCCGTCACAATAGACTGACTTGATGTCGTCGGATCCATGGAGTTTAAAGATGGTTCGTTAATGCTCAATCAAACAGCCCACTAATAGGCGAACGTCCGATCCGCTAACCTTACTGCCACTACGTTAACGAATTATGCCAAACGTCTGAATTCCCCATGTGCATTCTCGCTAACATTAATATGATTCTGCTTTACGCGCGTCGTGGGACCTTGCTTGGCTGATAATGATACTATTATTCATTACCATAAATTTTAAGTACTTCTTTGAGCCCATTACGACATTGCGCTACTGATCGTCGATTGCTCAAATCATATTATCATCCAGTTAAGTATCTATACAAGAGGAAGTATTCTCTCTGTTGTGTTGATATGCTACACTACCTTTGCTACCAGTCAAACCTGAAATCTACATTCAGTCACGTAGCGTTCCATTTTATCTTCTTCACAGACTTGTGAGTTCTTTGACCAACATGTTCGGATTTATTTCATTCGCCTACCATTCGGTAGTTTCTTGTACTGGATGATTTACTTTATTTCTGGGCTGTTTTTGTAGCCTCAGCATGTTACCTGTTCTTCATATTTTTTTTAAATCGCCACTCACTGCCTATCCTTTGTGCGAATTCGACGCAAATCCAGATTCCCACATGTACTGGTTTTGATATCTTTCATTCTATTTTTGCCATACAATTCTTTTCATTGCCAAGTACTCACGCTACAATCATCGTTTCATCCTGTAATAGATCTATTCTTCTGTATCTACTGATTCTAGACCTTTGTTTCCACGTCATATGATGATCATCAATTACAGTTCCGTTTATTCTCGATTTTCCTTTTCACCGTCATTCGTCACTTGATACTTAATTGATATACTTACTTATACGTTCACTACGCAGCAATACATATAATTATCGCAATTTCTTCTGTGCTCGTGATGGTTTATTGTATTTTATGCTACGCATAGTCATTTGCCGCTAGTTTATTATACACTATACTGATTTTTATTTTCGTGAGAAACTCCTGTCAACGTATGTTGTTCTTTGGGTCATTTACCTTTTCTGGCTTACTTTCATTACTACCTTTTTCTCTTTTCCTTAAAGATAGGAGTCACCTACCATGACACGTGGTACAAAGAATTTCAGACCACGTTTAGACCATAATTAAATCACTATTTTCATCTGGCGCACTTTTTACCTTTTACCAAACGCGGATTTACCTTTTATACTCCGCCATGTAGTGATATTCGAATTCGGAATCGGTGGTGGCATTGATGCAGTGTTACAGTGGAACATTACACCCAAGGTTATGTTGTGTTCCAAGAAAGAAAGCTTACGACGACAAACGCAATTATTTTTCTGGACAAGGAATGTTGGCGATGGTGTGGTCCATTCTCAAGCTTCAAATTTTCCTTCTGGGAGCACACTTTATGTGGAGACAGATCAACGTTCACTTACAGCGCGCCCAAAACAAGGACTTGAAGTCTTCCAGATCTACTCGTTACGCCATATCTTTGCAGCCTTTGCATTATTACAGATTTTGGGGCATCCTGGGGGTCAGAAAATGTCATAGCAGACATTTTGTCACGATTTGCCCTCAAGTATCTACGGCGCTGCGCCTCACAGAGTGAGGGACACCTCTATGCTTCCCAGTCATCAATAATAATGGGCTGCTTGCGAACATCATGATATTTCACACATCTTACCATGACATTGTTTATTTAACCTAACGTCA